>WHYT01000074.1:0-33602 GCA_009806455.1 Tetrax tetrax
TTTTTTTTTTTTAAAAAAAAAAAAAAAAACCTCAGGAACACATTTAGCTCATTAGAATTACTGACCCCATATATTTTTCCATATTGTGACAGACAAGGAAATAAAAGACATCTGCTAAAATATAATAGCAATAAAAATGTTAGATGGACATCTGTCTCCCTTAGAAACTCAATACAGTATTGCTGTAATTTGCTCTCAAATAACTGACCATCAATTAATCTTTTCACAAGAGAGGTTTATAGCTATAAGCTTCCATTGATTTTAAAGTTAAGAATAAAACGAGAAAACAGCACATGCAGAACGCCTTCCAAGGAAGGCCTTCGCAAGGAAGATCTTTTGCTTCCCAGATTAATCTCTGCAAGCTTACGTACTGAGAAAAGCTAAAAGAAAGTCCTTGCTAAATTCACAGCAGTGCAAGCATTGCAGAAAATTGCAGTAAAAACTGGCCCTCCTGATGCACTGAGAGCTTGTTCTGGTTTTGTTCGGTGAGGGGGGGCAAGGTGGTGGCTTCTGTAGGAAACTGCTAGAAGTCGCTCCCCTTTGTTCAGTGGACTTGGCCAGGCCTGGGGCGGACCCGCTGCTGGCCAAGGCCAAGCCAATTGGTAGCAGAATGTCCCGTGATAACGCCTCTGCGATAACGTATTTAAGAAGGGGAAAAACAGAAAAAAAAAAAAAGGAGAGAAGATGTGAAGCAGCTGAGCGGGGGCAGAGAGGGGGAGGCGCGAGCCTTGTGGGCCTTGCAGGCCTCACCCTCTGGCCTCCCGCTGGGCAGCCAACTGGGCCCAACTCGGGCCTGGCCTGGCTGCAAGGAGTGGAGAGGAGATGAGAAGAGAATAAGATGTAAAAAGGATCCTGAGAGGCGTCTGCCAGCCTGTTGTGAGGAACAGCTGCAGGCGCCGAGGTCAGTGAAGAAGGAGGGGGAGGAGTAATGTGGCTCCTGGCCAAGATTCCCCTGCAGCCTGTGGTGATGACCATGGTGGAGCAGGTTGTCCCCCTGAAGCCCATGGCGGTCCACGGAGGGGCAGAGATTCACCTGCAGCCCGTGGAGGAGCCCACGCTGGAGCAGGTGGAGGCCTGAGGAAGGCTGTGGCCCGGGGAGGGCCCGCTGGGACAGCTGTTCTAGAGGGACTGCACCCCGTAGAAGAGATGACCCACGCCGGAGCAGTTTCACAAAGGACTGTGGCCTGTGGGAGGGACCCCACGAAGGAGCAGGGGAGGAATGCGAGGAGTTCTTCCCCCAACGGTGAAGCAGCGGCATGAAAAAATGTGTGATGAACTGACCGCGACCCCCATTCCCTTTTCCCTCCCCATGCTGCTCGGGAGGGGAAGGTAGTAGAGATAAATGTTAAGCCCGGGAAGAGGGAGGTGTGGGGGGAGGTTATCTTGTTCCATGTCTCATTCTCCTGCTAGTTTTAGTAATAAATGAATAGGTTTTCCCCAAGTCGAGTGTTTTGCCCGTGATGGTAACTTTAAGGATTCCTCCCTGTCCTTATCTCAAACCTCGAGCTGTTTTTTTTTTTCTTATGTTTCTCCCCCTATTCTTTCGGAGGGTGGGGGGAGCGGGAAAGAGACTGCGTAGTCTGGTCCCGATTGGGGCTGAACTACGACAAGAGGTCATCATTGTAGAAAATGAAAAGGCTTTTGTTAATGGTTAGAAGACAACCAAATTATAATCAATTGATTATTGAACAATAATTAAATGGTAATCAAATGGTGATTAAGCAATAATTGAATGGTAACAAAACACTGTTTCGACAATTATTTGACACTGGTTTAAATGATGGTTTAAACAATGATTTAGATGGTGATCAAACACTAGTACTTACTGTACTTCGAATAACTAAGCTATAGCTGGATATATAAGTGTCACTAGCATATTTCTAGGCCTAATGTAAAATGTAGCTTAGCTCATTATAAATATCAGATGCTGGGTAAGGAGCCTGCAGGAGTAACTCTGAGGGACAGCTCTGCTCATGGGAGATCCCCACCGTGCCGCCAGCTGCTGTGCAGGAGAGGGCAGTGGGCTCACGGGGGGCTGCAAATACCTAGAGAATAAAGTGATGGACTCATACTCAACCCCCGCCGCCCAGCTGTGGTGTGTGTGCTGGTGCGCAGCTGTAGCAGTTTAGTTAGTCTAGTCCAAGCTCAGGCTGGCACTCTTAGTTTCTGATAAGATGTGGCCTAGACTCCTTAGTTCCTGGGAAGATATGGCCTGGCACTGTTCTCATGGTTTGCACAGCAGGGCTGACTTCAGTCTGGGCTACTTATCAGTGCTGTCTGAACCAAAGCACTGTTCAGAGTCGGTGCATCCATTCCACCATCCCAGAGGGCCACACATCTGTCCCAGAGGTGGAAAGGCAAACCAAACCAATCCAAAAATGGGGCCAAAGTGGGTAACAGTGTCATGCCAAAGATACTCAATGTCACAATCTGGCATCAGCTGGGCATCCTTGGTCAAAGTCCAAGATCTTGTAGCAGGTTCCTTTGGAGAGTTCAGCAGGGTTAGGAAAGGAAAAGTATGCGTAGGACAGGACGTTCTCGGAGAGAGAGGCTCCAGTTTGGATAAAAATTAAGTCTGTTTTAAGAGGATGTAGCACGCCACTACTTTCAGCAACCAATAGATGCTGTTAGTTTCCATTTTTCACCTGGAACAGCCAATAGATGATGATGTTTTTGTTCTTTCAGAACAATTTTATATTTCTAGAGTGTTTCCACTTTTCCAGGTGATAAGTTGCCATTACGGTCCCTTGGTTTTTGCACTCGTTGGTGGTACCTCGGATGTCTCTGGTTTTTCAGCACTCAGCTGCACCTCAGAGATGCAGTTGCACTTCTCAAGGATGTTTCTGGCTGCCAGCTCCCCCCCTGGCAGGTGTTTTCCTTTGTTCAGTGATTTTCCTCTTCTCACCAGCTGCCTTTCCAGCTGCCCAAATGCTGAGACATGAGCCACCTGAGAGGCTGGGCATGCAAGAGACATCCCCGGGAGCCGGCACTCCCTGTGGTGCACTTTGCCCCAGCCCCACTGCCCCAAACACTGGTATCCACTGATGTGTGCTCTGCTCTCAGCCTGGATGGGGAGCCCTTGGCTGGGACACCCAGGATCTTCTCCGGACGTAAGCCAGGACATGGGCTCATGGGCCCAGCCCCACTGCCATGGTCTGCCCTGACAACACTTTGGTTCCCATGGACAGCTGCTGAGTGGCACAGAGTGTGATATGTCCAGTGCGAGTGCTGTGCCTGTGGGTTGTGCCTCCGGAAATTATCCCTTCCTTGTGATGAGCCAGCCCATCGTTAGTTATAAGTTACGGTGTAATTTCCTTTTCACCATTTTATTATGTGAATAATAGTTAACTTTATCAGTTTGAAAGTCCCCAGGAGAAAGATAATGCACCAGCACGCAGTGGGGAAACTGAGTTGGAAATCTGTTGAGAAAGTCTCCCTTTGTCCAAGGCTACGTGCTATGTTCCTGAAGCAGACACATGGTGCCTTGCCCAGCAATGTCTCCTGCATTTGGCTGGTCGCTGTGGCTGCATTTTGCCTTTCCTATCACTCTGGTTTCCATGCGCAGCAAGGTGATGGTACAGCCCTTCAGCTACTGTCAGTGTTATGAGAGCGTTTCCTCCCAAATCCATCGGTGAAAAACAAATTTAAAAAGCAAACTTACGCCAATCCTACTGTCAGTCATGAAAACCCTGTGAGTTGCAATTTCAGAAGGGCTTTGACAAGCAGCCTCTCAGAAGCAGATTTGATTGTGTCCCTTTTAATTGTCTTTTTTTTTTTTTTAATTAAAAAAAGGGAAGATGTGATTCAGTTTGGAGCAGGCTAGTAGTCTGAAGGGATTTCTATGTGGGTGTCTTTAGGTAGAAAGAAATGGATTTCAAAACATGTTTGCAGTATGACCAGTTCTAAGAGTGCTCAAGGCTGAAAATAAATGCCAGAACGGTGTGTTGGCTGCAGACTCCAGAAATCTCTCTAAAATTGCCCCAGCTCACTTGCCACAAGCTATTGATCTGTCTGCTTTTAATGTGGTGCACTAGGCAATCAAGGGTTAACCTAGGAAGAGAAAATACCATTTAAGAGATTCCTAGTCAATTAGGAGCACAGATAAATTCCAAGTGCACTACTCAGCTTTTCTGACCTGGCTCCTTTGTACTTTGTTGCATTTCTGTTGGCCTTTTCTGTAGATATGCAGAGGCTTGCCCTGCACGTGCAGGAGAGAGATATTTAGCCATGCACGATCATCCTGGTGGTTTGCCGGCATCCATAAATTGCCTAGCAAAGCAGGAAGGCCATGGTAGGGATGACTCACAGTTCTCAAGTACCAGCAAGTCAGATGGGAAACCACAGCCAGGGAACAAGAAATTGATGGTGTCTGTCCTACTGCACTGTCAAAACATAATGCCTGTGCAGCCGTGTGCACAATTTTTACCTGTTTTGCTTTGCACTTGAGGCGTTGTGGGTGCCACGTCCTTCCACCAAGTATGCTAATGGCTCCAGGGAGAACTGTAGCTCTGCAGGCCAGCCAGGCACTCACTGTTTTATGTCCTTTTACCTGCTGCTTCACCCAGTAAACCCCTGAGTCCATTAACAATGACAGCTGACAAATACACATCTCTGAAAGCTGCAAACGTTTCTGTGGAGGGAGCATTGCTACTGTTTAGTGATCTTGGCACATCTAGGCCTTGTCTGCTTCCACACGTGGCTGCTGCGCCTTGCTGAGACTCCAAAGCTCTGTCTTGACAAGGAAGTTAAGGAAACATTGCTAGCCAGGAAGAAAGTCAGTAGGTGTCACTTGTTGCAAGATACTTGCTAACTCAGCTTGCAGCAATGCATGAGTGCTTGTGTGAGCTTGTTGCATTTGTGACATCTGAATGCATATCGTGTTTGTGAGTGTGAGCTTGTTTGCTGTGGAAGGACTTCATAGTATGTCCAGGACTGCTTTTTCTTCTTTTGTGTAACGATCTCACCTTGTGCTTACTCTCCAGACAACCTCAGGCTATGTCCAGTTCGACAACTGCAGCTTTGAAAGTGGGCAGCTGCAAATCCATGCGCCAGGGACGTGCCAGGTGAAGTTCTGCACCTTCAAACAGTCCAGCATCCACCTCCGCAGCGTTCCCCTCTGCATCCTGGAGAACTGTGAGTTCACTGGCAGTGAGAACGCCTCTGTAACTGTGGAGGGCTGCCCGAGCTCTGACCGTAACTGGGCCTGCAAGCACCTGGCCACGCTGGCCAAGTCCTGTGCAGTGCCCATGCGAGAGCCCAACCCACCCAGCTGCCCCCTGGGCAAGTGGGATGGCTCGGGGGAATCACTGCTGAGGCCAGTGAGAACGTGCAAGATTGTTGTAGGAGAAGAACGAAACAGCTTTCTCTCTGCTATGAATGCTCAAGCCCTGCTTGGTTCAGCCCAGGAGGACATGGAATTTGGAGAGAACTTATGGTCAGCAAAGGAGGAGGAGTATCCCGCCCTCGACTCAAACTCCAGTGACAGTGACTTATGCAGCAGCAATGAAGAGGATGCTCAGATTGTGTACAAACTGCCCTATCAAGCCCACAGCCTGAGTCACATGCTTGCTGACATTTCGGACAGTGGACTTCAAAGCAACAAACTGCATGCCCTTCAGAGGGACCTTAAGCTCAAGTCTCTGCAGCAGGAACTGCAGCAGGACAAGGAGGCCCAGTCTTTGGCCAACTCTCTGCAAGGCTGCATCATCCGGCAGTGCCTTTTCAGGGATGGGAAGGGAGGAATATTCATCTGTTCACAAGGGCAAGCAAAACTGGAAGGAAGCATCTTCAGAGATTTGACCTACGCAGTGCGCTGCATACAAAACAGTAAGGTGCTGTGAAGGCTGCTGCGAGCCCTCTTCCCTCTCTCTCCTGCTCCCCCAGCTCCTTCCTTATGCATGGCTTGGGTTAACCAGCTCCAATGAAAGGCAGGTCACTTGCAGCTGTCTGCTTTTTGCGTGCGGTAATGTCATAATTGCAGTTGGAGGAATTAACTCTGTGGCATGTTTGCATCGTATAGTCAGGCCTGCTCTACCTGTAAATTAAACTCTCACCCTGTGGAAGTGCTCCTGGTTATCATCACCTTTGCTCCTCCCAGCACAGCCCCTACTACAAACGCAGGGACTGCAGTGTCAGCCCCTGGTCTTGACCCTCGCCATGGCCAGAGCTGGCTGCTTCAGAAGAGCCTGCAGGGGCAGGTGCCTGCCATAGATGGAGATGCATTGTAAGAAGGGATTTTGGATGGGTTTATGTGCTGGAGGCTGAATTGAAGTTTTCCCTCAGCACAGCATTATCTAACCATGGTAGTGTTGGGGTGCTGAGGAGGCTCCTCTTCAGCAGCCTGCCCAGAGCAAGACTATCCCACTTGGTTGGGTCAGGCCAGGATTTGGACTTGTTTTTCAGTCTATTACTTTAAAAGGCTGCAAATAAAAGAGGGTTTTTTTTTTTTTTGCAGAGGGAGGAAGGGGAACATTTTTCCACGTGGTTCTGGGAAAGGGCTTTGCTGTGATGGTGCTAACTCCCCATCTGCCGTCCCCACAGAAGGACTGCAGAGTGCTTTTGCCTGTGCCCTGCAGAAACACTTTGCTTCTTGGCAGTGGAGGACAGCTTCTTCCCAAGGGATAGCTGTACCAGAGGTGCCTGCCCAAAGGCTGCCCCATGGATGCAGAGTGGCAGTGGGCAGGAGCAGAGGCACCTTTCATGGTACACCGTGCTGCTCAGCCCGTTTTCCTGGGAGCTAGGTTAGCAACAAATGCAGATCCACCACTTTGGACCATGTTCTATTTGTACTCCCTTTGGTTTGCTTAAGTTCACTCAGCACCCTGGTTTTAATTGGTAGCAAGTGGGAGGGAGATGAGGCCAGCCGAGCTGCTGCTCAGTGAGAATTTGCTCAGCTAGGAATCAGCCCAGAGGCTCTTGTTGAGAGGTAGATGTCAGAGCATCAGGCAACGGGAGACCGTGAAGTGCTTGGCTGTGAGTTGGGGACAAGGTGCAATGTGAAGTGGGAGCACGCGGAGCTGGCAAGGGCTCGGTGTCCTTGCACAGCCGCGACCCTGTGGCGCAGGGCAAGCTTGGGCCAGGCTCTGATGTGTGGGCCCACCTGGAGCAGGTGCCTGGACTTCTTACCTCCTCTAGCTCCCTCCCCAAGCAGGCAAGTATGACTGATGCAAACAGGCGGCTGTCAAGCCCTGCTGAGCTCCATGTTTAGTGAAGAGATTGAATGATGTACCTTTCTGGAATGAGCAAATAAAAGGAAGTACAATTTAATTACCATCTGATCTGTGTTGCTCATTGAAGTGGGATATGCAAAGGCAATTTGTAGATTGTTTCTTAGCACTCATAAGATATAGATTTAAGACGACATTTTGTTTCGCTGGAAAATATATCAAAGATTGCTGCTGTGTAAGTATTTAACTACTTATTTGCTTAGAGGAGCCAAGGTTGTTATGAGAGGTGTCAGTGACTTCAGTTGCTGGCTGGGCCATTTCTGCCCACAAATGGTTGGATCTCTGTTCTGAAGGCGAAAGGAAATGGAGTGCTGAGCGTATGTGCTGTAGTGCACTGGCCCACTCAGCTTAATGAGAGACTCATGGGAGGCTCTGCAGCATTTGATGTGTTGCCTCAGAGCAGATCTGTGCAGCAGAAAGTTAAGAGGCAGCCTGTTGCCAACTGTGTACGGAGAGGATGCTGATGCAAACACGGACTGCCTGAGAGGGAATGGGGCAGGTCTATTGTACCATGCATGGTGTGGAGATGAGACAGGGAACGGTCACTTGTTGCTGATGGTGTGCAAGCGCAACGCAGTGAATGAAACTGTTGTGCACAGCTGAACGTGGGCTTTGTCAAGTGGAGGGATGCGTCAGGCCAAGAGGATATTTTTGCTCTGGCTGTGCAGCACCAAGGACTGCGGGTCCCCATCACGAAGCAGACCCACGCTGGGTAATGCCCAGTAGGCTTAAGTGAAGCACTTGTCCAGATGCACTGATCTTCTTTCAGCTGGCCTGTGTGCCTGGCACACCCCAGACGAGAGGCAGAAAGGTCACAGATGCACAGCGGTTGCAGAAGGGAGAGCTATACCCTTTGGTCATGTTCTCTTCCTTGTCCTTCTAACTACAACAACAGGTGCTTCTCCTCTTCCCTGAAGGTTATCATGCTGAGGAATGACATCCACCATTGTAAAACATCGGGGATATTCCTGCGCTTGTCGGCAGGAGGCCTGATTGCGGACAACAACATCCATTCGAACTGTGAGGCTGGAGTGGACATTCGTAAGGGAGCCAACCCCCTTGTTCTGGTACGTACTCATCCAAGCTGTGCTGGAGGGCAGTGTGCTCTTTCTCTCACGTGCTGTTTCTCTCTGATGGGCAGCAGGGATCCATTTCCTAGTACAGAAAGCACTGACATTTCTGTTAGCTTTGCCCTTCAGCCTGTTTCTTAGGCTTTTGTTGATGAATTAGACCACAGCTAATCCCAAGGGAAAGGCACAGTGAAGTGCTGCCTGATGGTATGTGCATGATCTCCTGCTCTATTTGATGGTATGTGTCTTAAAATTGCTGTGCTTAGAGGGGAGGGTAGGGGGATGTTCCCCTATCAAATAAACACCCCTGTGTAATGTGTGAACTCATGCAAGCAAGGCAGTAAATTGACACTGTACTGTAAATTGTTTCTCCCACACTGAAAATTGTTTTGTCTGCCCTGGGAGTTGGTGGAGGGTGTCAGCTCTCTGCTCAGCCTCAGGCAGGAGGGGAGCAGCAGCCTGCTCTGCAGCAGCATAGCTATTCCTCCAAATCAGTAGTGTCTCCAGCTGTGCAGTGGGTGACTTTGTCCCTGTTTACTGAATGCTGTATCTGTAGTCATCCTTGAAGGAACCAGGGCCTCACCATGCAGAAGGAGGCAGAGAGGTAGATGCAAACTACCATCCAAGTCACCCTGTGGCTGCATTGCGCTTTCCATGTCAGCTCTGCACCGGAGATGGGGCAGCGATAGCTGCACCCCCATGGAGGAGGAGGTGGCAGCACAGCCATGGAGCCGCTGGCTGTCTCTGGCCTCTGTTGCAGCTTTGAGCTACTGTTTGTTGCTTTGCCAGGTTTGGTGATTCTTACCACGCCACTCTGCAAGATGCTGGGCTGGGACTGCTGTTCTGCCTGGAAGGTCACAGCGTACTCCTGTCCTCGTGAGAGATGTTGGCCCCTGTAGAGAGAAGCAGCCATGTGGCTCTTGACAGCGGTCATCCAGGCTGTGCAAAGTGCTGTCCAGCACCCTGAGCAAAGGCACCGCACTGTAATGCTGAGCCCCTTGCTTGGACTCTTGCAGCCAGCTGCTGGGGGTGCCACCAAGGGTTTTTTCCTCCTGGTGGCTGTGGGGAGGTGTTGGACTTGCAGCCCCACCAGCCCTGCCCAGCATCAGATAGGCTGTTGGGAGTGAAAACATCATCGGGTTCAGGGCAACCCTCGGAGATGGCAGCAGGAGCTGCTGGAGGAAGAAGAGGCTGCAGGCATGATGGGAAGGGAAATTTGGTATTGTGTACTAGAACCCCAAAGAGAGGTAAAAGTTAAGTGTACCTTGACCTTGAGAGTGATTTCTTGGCAGCTGGATTAATTGCCCTTCTGCTTTTTTCCCCAGCAGGGCTGGGAGCTGTTGCATTTCTCTGTGGTTGATGTCTCCTCTTGCTTGCTTTTCTGAGTGACCTTTCTTCCTTTTACTCTTATTCTCTCTACATGTGCAAAAATAAAACCACAGTGCAATAAGATACACAGTGGCCTTCGCTCAGGCATTGTCGTCGTTGGCAACGGAAAAGGCATCATCCGTAGCAATCAGATCTATGGGAATAAAGAAGCTGGCATTTATATTCTGTATAATGGAAACCCTGCTGTGAGGTATGTTAGCTAGTACTGACCTCTCTCTCTCCTCTTTCATCTGTTAAGAATTATTGTTCCCACTGTGCACTCTTTTCTTCTGTTTGTTTCTATCACCACCATAGAGCAGAAATAGGATTGTGGTGCACTAGTGCCTTTCTGTGACTTCCCTTTGTCTGCTTGCTGTGCCCAGGTCTTTGCCAAGTGCCAGTGCTAGGCTTTCCCCCTGGATCTGAGGAGGACACTGGCTGTGTTCAAGATGAACTACTCACACATGTCATGGTGCTTTATGAAGGAAAAGGGGAAGTGGACTGCGGCACTCCAGTCATTGTTACTGCAATTCACCTTTCTGCTTTAAACACCTGGAGCCACTGACTTGTGTGTATTTAATACCATTCAGTTTAGATGTTAGCATTGGTGTCTGGCAGGCTTTCTTCAGGTTGATGCCATCAGCTTTACCAGATGGTATCAACTGGTAGCAATGAACCCAGAAATGAGATGGCAGCTGGAGCACAGTGTTGGTTGCAGATGTGAGGGGCATCTCATCTGTACTGTCACCCCTTCCTGCCTCTCACTGTGCCTGCGGGTGCTAAGGAACAGGCACGTGACAACTCATTGTAGTGCTATAGAGGAGAGTGGGGCACGAAGGGAAGAAAATAGTTGCCCAGGATCAGCTCCATAGCTAGGATGTGACTCTTCATGCTGGAAGTGTTGATAATTAACAGCGCTTCAGCCTCAAGCCCCACAGCCCTAATGAAAGCTAGTTCTTGCAGGTTCATGATCTGTGTGCAGAGCTGGTGAGGTTTAAAAAGACCACTTGTAGGGACACTTAAGAATAAACAGGTTACCAAGGCACTTGGTCTGTGTTGGGACCTGGAGAGATGTCTGCACCAGTTGTACCAGTCCTGAAAACACAGGGGTCGGGGCTGGGTTTTCGAACAAGGGATTATGAATGTGGTCTCTCAGAGAGGTATTGATCTCTGAGAAACGCGTCGTCATAATGTCAGGGCCCAGCAGAGCAGAGGAAAGACACTGTGTAGTGGAGAGGCTCACTAGATATCCTTCCCTCCCTACGTTCTCAC
Source organism: Tetrax tetrax (assembly GCA_009806455.1). Taxonomy (NCBI): domain Eukaryota; kingdom Metazoa; phylum Chordata; class Aves; order Otidiformes; family Otididae; genus Tetrax; species Tetrax tetrax. Next base: position 10,937 of record WHYT01000074.1, read on the forward strand.
AACATTGTTTGCAACCCCAGCTTGCACCTGATGACTGATGTATGACCGTCTGTACTTGCTGGCATGTAGGAGATGAGGAGGAGGAGGTAGAAAGGAGGCTCAGTGGGAAGATACCTTTTTTCTCTTGACCACTCACCTGTTTTGGAGGAGCCCCCCTGCTCCACTTGTGTGCTGCTGTGTGCTGCCTGTTTTCTGCATCCTGGCGGTGCCACATGCAGCCGTGTTGAGCATGGGGCTCAGCAAGGGCTGCTGGTGTGGCTGGGTCTCACCAACAGGATGGCATGTGCAGCTGCGGGCAGGCAGGGCTGGCAGAAAGGGGATGGTTATGATGGGCATAATGTCCTTTGCTGGGTGCCTTTTCAACAGCTAGAAACAGAATAATATTTTGCCCATTGCCAAGAGCTGCAAGCCCAGCTCCATCCTGTGTAGCTGCCTGGCTGGGGTGCAGGTTTCAGTGGGCCACCGTGAGGGGCTCTGTGCAGAGAGCAGGCAGGTGTCCTGAGAAGTGTGCCAGTGATATGGGTGCTGTGTACCATCTTTAAGCATGATACAGGCCCTTGGGTATGCATGTCTTCCAGTCAGAGGTACCTTCTGCAGCAGCTAAAAAGTTGTTTGGGTAGGACTGTGTTCCCTGCTGTGCCAAGGCTGAGGCTGGCAGGTGCCGAGTGTGATGGTGCCTGGTGGTGCAGGCCTGCTCCCCTGAGCTGGTGAGAGAGCACTGGAGGACACTGCCCCGCAGCTGCAAGCCACTGCCTTGTGTTCCTAGGGGATTGCCCCTGGGACAGCTTCACGGCCTCTCTTTCTCCTTACTCTCACAGCTGCTGGTGCAAGCAGAGACTTCAACTACAGGCTCCTTCTGCGCTCTTCTCACCTGGTCGCTCTTTCTAGAGGCAGCCATGCGTGTCGCACCAGGCCCTGCAGCCCACAAGCAGCTTTCCATTTTCTGGGCACTGCCGATAGCCTACATTGCTCTGGCAGGGCAGCGAGGGCTTCCCTCAGGTGCCTGACCAAGTAGCCCTGCTCAAGCAGGCAGCCGCGAGTGGAGGGGCAGCTGTGGGACAGCAGAGGCACTAGCTGCCTGGTGCGGTGGGGTGGCCCCCACTCTGCCTGCCCTTGTCCCTGGCAGCAGGACAGCAGTGTGAAGGGCTGTGCTCACCCCTCTACCCTCAGCCAGTGCTGCACACTGCTGGTCATTGCATGTCACAGTGCTGCTTTCCCACCCTGGCTCGCTGCTGTAAAAGCTGCTCTGCTCCCTTCACAGCCTCGGGGGAATGGAGCTATCTCTGGTGAGCGCTCCTGGGTGGATGCTGGGGCAGAGTCCGTGCTAGGCACTGCACTTGGTTGGTGTTTTTCCTTTGTGATCAACCTGATTGCTCTCCTGCTCTGAACCTCAGCAACAACCCAGAGATTAAGGGTCATGTTGTGGAGGAGGAGCTGGTGGTGGGTTTGGGGCTCCTGGGCTTTGTTGCTCCTGACAGGCAGTACATGGGAGCCCAGAGGACAGCAGGTGATGCCTCTACTCAGGCGCACGTGCTCTCCAGGCCATCATTCCCTGTGCGGTGCTGCCTCTGCTCCTGCCACTGTGTTTAATGTTTCGGGCCATCAACCGCGATTGCCGTCTGCCCACTGGCTTCAGGGCTTCTCTTGGAACAGCAGTGCCATGGCTGATAATGTCTCTCGCCTCCTCCCCAGGACGGGGAGTTTTCTAGTTGGCATTTCTGTCACTGATGGAGGGAGCGTGTCTTTCCGACAGCATATCCTCCAGGATGGGGAGGATAGGGGAAAGAGACTAAAGCTGTCACAGCTTCCTCTGCAGTGTCTGCCTTGGTGGACTCTGGCTACTATGTGGTGCATCTCTTAAGCATTTCTGCTGGGGCACAGGGGTCTGCAGCTCAGACCCCCCTGCTCCGCAGTGCCCATGGGGGTAAGGAGGCTGCGGCAGCCGGCGGTGAGTGGCCTGCCTCCCCGCAGGGTATGCTGAACAGTGCTGGGGGAGCTGAGTGTGCAAGGTGATTTGCAGAGGAGCAAGTTTAGTCCTGAGGAGGAAGGTCTGTCTCAGGGGTGGGGGTAACTGTGGGTGCAGGTAGCCAGTGAGGCAGAGAGGCTGGGCTGCAGGAGGCAGCGCTTGGTTCTCCCTGTCCGTATGTTCCATGTGGCTGCAGCTGTGGTTGGCCACTCCTGGAGATGTGACCCTGGCTGGACAGAAAACTGGTCTGACACGGTGGCCGTTTGGCTGTTGATGAGCACCTCTCGCTCTTTGGATGCTTTTACTGATGTGTGTTTCCCCATGTCTCTTTTTGTGCTTTCACCTCTTGAACGTGGCTCAGCTGTCGGGAGCTCTGCTGTGCTCTGCATGTACCTTCCCACTGTGCTTCCCTCTCGCTGCTCTTCGCTGTGCGGCTGCCCATGCCCAGCTCTCGCTGCTGGGCACAGGCAACGGGCTGTGACAAGTGGCTAGCCAGGGAGACTGGTGCCTCTGCAGAGACCCACTATGCTGGCATCGGGGCAAACCATGAGCAGACAACAATGATCTGGTAACTTTCTTTTCTTTTACCTCAGTGGGAACCATATTTTCCAGGGACTGGCTGCTGGAATAGCAGTGAATGAAAACGGGAGAGGCCAAATCACAGGTATGGGAATGAAAATGGCCTTGTGCCCAGTTTGTTTCTGTCTTTAAGCCTCTGCCTGTTTGCAAAATTTATCATGTGCTTCTTGGGTGACTTTAGGTGCAATAATCCCGTTGTTTGCATTTTCTAGTTGGCATTTCTGTCATTGATGAAGGGAGCATGTCTTTCCAACAGCATATCCTCCAAGTTACTGTTCTCTTTGTCTCTGGCCCAGCTGGGATGTGGAACTGTGCTCCAGAGCAATCTGCCTCGTGGACTGCTTTTTCCCTCCCATGTCATGCAGTTTATAAGCTACAGCTCTCAATTATGTTTTTCTGCTCTTGTGGCACCTCTAAGTGGTTTTCCACTCTACTCTACACTTTAGAGAACAGGGAGGCGGTGGTTACTGGAAATGCTCACGACCGGTGTCCTGTGCCGGCGAGCATTGTCAGTGCAACGGGGGAACAAGGAAGCTCCTGAGGCTTGGGCTCTGCTGCAGGTGATGAGAGATTTTCAGCGGGGCCAGGTCTTGGCTTGCCAGGTCTCCTTGCTCTTCCATCAGCAGGAGGCCTGTGTGGTCACCTCATCATCTCTGCCTGGCTCTAGGGAACATCATCTGCGAGAACCAGTGGGGCGGGGTGGACATCCGCCATGGGGGTGACCCCATCCTCAGGAACAACCTCATCTCCTGCGGCTACTCAGACGGTGTGGTGGTGGGCGAGCGTGGGAAGGGCCTCATTGAAGGAAATGCCATTTATGGTAAGGAAGGAAGCTCAGGTGGAGAATTATTCTCATCTCTTGCCCATTTTCCCGTCCTGTTGAGCTTGCTCCAGAGCTGCGGTGGGTGCCTGGGAGGGGGCTGCGGTGGGTGCTCGGGAGTGTGGTGGGTGCCCAGGTGGCTTGGCCAGGAATGGTACCAGGATCAGCCCAGCACAAACACTCCAGAGGTCTTGCCACTAATACTCTCTGTCCACTGAGGAGACCACTGGTTTGTCTCCAGTGGAGGGCAGGAGCTTCCCTTGGAGCCCTGAGAGGGGAAGCTGGCCTTGCACCATCACCCTCCTGCAGGACAGGGTTGCAGGAGAGGATGCACGGTTCCGATAGGATGGAGGGAGACGCATCTGCTGCTGTCCTGCACACAGCTAATCCAGGGCCAGAGGAGTTTGTCAGGGTCTGTAATCTAACAGCTGGGCTGATGTCTGACAAGGGGTAGGCCCCAGAAGTTGATTGTCTTAGGAAACTGGAAATAGCATTTTTAAAGGGGTTTTAAAATGACTGCAGAGAGACGAGTGCTGCAGAGAGCCCACCACTGCCAGGGCGTAAGTCTGAGTCCTGGAGGGTCTGTACTCCTCTGTGGCCCTGTTTAGGACCGAGACAGGACACAGGTAGTCACATAGTATGGCTTTGTCTGCATCTCTCTGTTCCACTAGTAACACTGCAGGCAGTGGTGGCCAGTAGTGCTGGCGGCCAGTGTCAGCCCCCACAGAGAGGTAAGGTGCACAGGTAGGGATTTCCAGGAGGTTTCTGGAACAGCAGTAGCTGGGGCAGGAGGAGGGTGGTTGTCAGGCCTAGTCACCTTGCAGGTGGTGAAGCTTCAGCTCAGCCCGCATTAGGCACTGGAGAATACACCTGGGACCAAGTCAGGGCCAAAGGATGTCTGTGAGCCGCTGACATGTGGGGTTAGCCTTTATGTGTGCTCCAAGAGGAGGATCACCTCCATTCCATCTGCGCTGCACAGGGACTACAAACTCTCTGGGGCAGGGCTGGGGGTCTCCAAACACTGCTGAGTTAGTGGGCTGTGCCACCTCACACTGCAGGCAACAAGGGCTGTGGCGTGTGGATGATGTCCTCCAGCCTCCCACACCTCATCAACAACCAGATCAGCCACAACAGCATCTACGGAGTGGCGGTGTTCTCCCACGAGGACGACGCTGGTGCCTATCCTCCCGGTCAGGAGGGCAGAGAGAGTTTCCAGGAGGAGAGGGAGGGTGCCGGTGGGGAGAATGACCTTGACATCGAGGAGGAATACCCGGCTGCCCAGTGTCCCATCAGTGTGGCGCTGGTGGAATCAAACAGCATCAGCCACAACGGAGGTGAGCTCAGTGCCTGGGGCTCTTCCCAGGCTCCAGGAGAAGGGGTGGCATGCAGAACAGTGTCCTGGGCCACCAGCACTGGGGTCTGCCAGGTTCTTCCTGAGCTGTCACTAGGCCAGGAGCACCCTGGAGAAGTGGTGGGCTGAGATCAGAGTGTGGGTGGGTTTTTGTTCTTAAGCTCCCAGACAGAAAGTCATATTGTGACAGAAGAAACAGGGTAGCTTTTAGAAATATTAATACATTTGTGGTCATCATAACTGCGGCTGCAAGCTCTTAACTGATAGCTCTTCTTTTTGGTTGGCAGCTGCTGGGTTGCATATCAAGAGCAGCGAAGCGCTCAACATCATTGCCAATGTAATTCATGCCAACCGCGATGATGGGGTGGCGGTGCTACAGAGCAGCCAGCTGACACACATTGCAAACAACAGCATATCCTGCAACAGCCAGGGAGGCGTGCTGGTGGAGGCTGAGTGCCAGGTGGAGCTGCGTGGCAACGGCATCTATGAGAACAGCAGCCATGGCATCGTCTGCAAGGGAGAGGGCATCATTGCAGAGAACGACATCATCGGCAACCACAGGTGTGGCCTTCAGCTGCTGCAGGCAGCCAACGTGAAGGTGCGTCCTGCAGAGAGCTGAGGGGGCACTGACCTGTGTGTCCCTGCGGCTGGGGGCAGAGGTGAGACAGCCTGCTGCTACCCTCCCTGCCTGGGTGAGTGGGAAGCCAGCAGGCCCCCAGTTAGCAAGCAGGACAGGAGGGACTGCCCTGGCATTGCCAGCAGGAGGAGTGGACAATCAGAATCACATCCGTGGCCCTGTGATTCCAGGGTGTGCAATTTCCAGGCTACATTGGAAGTGTGTCCAGCTGATCAAGGAAAATTGTCACCCATCTCCTTCGCCATCGGGAGGCTGCATCTGAAATGTTTTGTCCAGTTTGGGACCTCAAAGTCAAGATGGGGGTGGACAAAAGGAAGAGAGGTCCATAGCTTCCAGAGCTACCAGGATCAGCAAGTGCCGGGATGCATGACTGATGAGATGAGGCAGAGGGAGCTGGGCTTGGTTTGTCTGGCAAAGAGGAGGCCAAGGGGAATCTAAGAGCAGCACACAGCTACCTGAAGGGCAGTCAGAGCCAAGCCCTCTCAGCAGTGCCAGGCAGTACAACAAGGGTCAACAGCACAAGTTGTGGTGGTCCCTGGACCTTGGGATGTCCATGTGGGAGACTGGGGGAACCTTCTTGTCTTGGAGGGTGGTCCAGCCCTGGAACAGATCACAGAGTGGTGTGTAGTCACCATCCTTGGGGCTTCCCAAGCTTTGGCAAGTCAAAGCCAGGGCTGCCCTGATCTAGTGCTACAGACAGTCCTACTCCAGAGCTCCCTTCCACCAGCACCCCTTAACTCCAGGTTTTTCGTGGCCAGTCATTGGGAACAGGCTGGATGAAACTTGGCAGAAATTGTTTGAGGGAAGATGTAGGTGGGAATTGAGTAAGCACTCGTTGTTTTTAATCAAGCCAGCAGTGCAAAACTGGAGTGCACTGCTCAGAAGAAAGTGACATTTCCATCCCTAGTGGGTTTGAAGTGTGTCATGTCCTGACACCTGTCAAGAGAGTGAGGTTTAGAAGTGCTCTGCAGGACCCAGAGGGAGGAGATGAGATCTTCCCTAGCCTCAGCATTGTTCAGTCCGTGCTTTTTATTGCTGACGTGCACATGTAGCAGCGGAGCTCAGTGCCCACAGCGACAGGAATGTGAAAGGAGGTCTATTAGAAGCAGCAGCTTTTCAGGTGGGTGAGTGCATGGGGAAAGGGCTTGTGTGAGCTCATGCCATTGCTCAGTGGCAAAGAAAAGAATAAGCTTTGGAAGTCCTATCTCAAGGTTGTATCCTGTTTGACAGTGATCCACAGGTGGTTTGTGGTATTTGTCTGATGCTTAAGCCTTGGTAAAGCATGGCTCAGTGGTCATTTCCCACATGTGGATTCACAGATGGCTTGTAGGAGAGACCTCTCTTCTTTCAGAGCAGCAAAGGGAATTCTGTGCATTTTGGTGCAGTGACATTCAACAAAGACCATTTTTTCCCAGGTTTGTCCCCCGTATTTAACTGAGTGGTACAGTCAAGCAGGGGGTCCCACAGGCCTCTGCTGGAGATTTGCAGGCTGTGTGAGCTGTGCTGAAGAACTGGGATACATAGCATCTGAACTAGATTTTTTTGAAGTTAGATGCAGTGTTCCAGCATCTAGCCAGTTCCCAAGGTTGGTACCTTGCTCAATGTTGCCTTTGTTCTGTTCCTTGTCGAGGTGAAGCCATTGTGCATTAAAATGATAAATAAATGCAATTTAACTCATCATGAAGGACCCCTAAAATCCCTGCCAAAACAAATGCTCTGCATTTGCTTTACAAGTGCTGCAGGCTCCTTTTGAAAACTATGCCTGTACAAAATCATTGTCCTGTGGACCAGAAGCTAAAAACTGCTGCATTTTCCATGGTCCCAGCTGTCCTGTCCCCTGGAGCACACAGGCAGGAATCATGTTGCAGGGTTCATTTGGGTAGCAGAGCAGGAGGCACAGGTGCTTGCTGAATTACTGGTAGTGTTGTGGTGCTGCTGTTCCTCATCCACCCACTGGCAGAGCCCGAGAGGTAAGATGGTGTGCAAGGCTGGGCTGGGCAAGGAGTCGCAGCAGCTGTTGCTGTGGATCCAAGGAGGAGAAAGGATCAAACAGATCTTCTAAATGATGGCACAGCAATAGCTGTGGCCTTGTCTTTCTTGGGAAGAGCAGACTTTTTTTTTTTTTTAATACAAAGAAGTGACAGGCTGTAAGTACAGCCGTTTGAAACCTGGAGGGCAAGGAGCAGCAGCAGGTTCATGTTCAGCAGCATCTCTGCTTGTGTTTCACGAGGGGGTTGGGTACCAGCTGCAGGCAAGCTTGTAGCATCTTGCACTGACAGCAACTGAGCTGCCAGTTGGGGCCACAAGTAATGTGTGGAAGGCCTTGGGAAAGCTTGTGTGTGCAAGGCTACGGCACATTCAGCCTGAACCCTTGATATGCTCCCAAACTGCCAGGGAGTGCTAGTGAGCCTGCAAAAGAGCTTTGGGCTTTGTTTTTGTGTTGTTCAAAGAGCCATATGAATATTTTCCTTCTTGGGCTGTCCCATCTAAAGCTTATTTTGCAGGTGACCAAGAACAGGATCCAGTCCTTTCGGGACTACGGGATTGCTCTCTTTGATGAAGCCAGAGGCCTGGTGCAAGAAAACCTTATTTTCCAAGGGAGATCCAAGAAATCTGTTTTGCGACCAATATCAAATGCAGAGGATTGCATCATTGAAAAAAACGTGCTTTTTACCTTCAAGAAAAGGTGAGGCCCTTGGCACCATGGGTGCAGTTGTGAGCTTGGAACCACTGTTGTGCTCCTGTGGTAGGGACATGGTGGAGGACTCTACTATATAGCTCCTCTTCCCAGCTTCCCATACCTGTTGACCCATACCACCAGCCCTGCGTGTGTGGTGAAGCACACCACATGAATTCACACGTGTGAACCTCACTCCTGCAGGTGTGGACTGCAGATCAAGCAGAGCCAAGAGGTTCCTCATGGGGTACTTCTAAAGCCAACTGAAGGGCTTGGATTATTCCTTGGCATGCCAGTGTGGGTCTTCACAATGTCTCTGAGCATAGGGACATCTGCCCTGTGACCTGGGCAGCTCATTCTCCTGGGCAGTGCTGTCTTGGAAGCCTGGCTGCTGTGTTTGCAGACTGCACTGCTGTCCCTGCAGTACAGACAGCCCTGTGGTGTTTGTAGCCTGAGCTGTGAGGATTGAAAGGAAGAGGAAGGGCCAGAGCCACCCCCAGTCTGCATTGTGCTTTTGTGCTGAGGAGGAAGGTGGCTTGAGGCACCAGATTCCGTCTCCAGGCTTTTGCTACCAGAGCAATGTGAATGCAAAATGGGAAAATGGATCTTGGAATCCTTGTTTTTTTCCTAGACGTGATTTAGCTACCCTGGTCTTTGAGCCAGTAGAGACAGAATGTGTCTTCTGGTGGTCTTTAGAGGTACCGCTGTAGCTGCAGACTTCTAATGGGTATTGCAAAGCTTTCCTTAGCTGCTGGCTGTCACCTAGATCTCAGTGACTCTCGTCATTACAGGCCTTGTTCAAAAGAGGCCATTCTATACCAGGACTCTGCAGCAGATGCCTGAGGAGGGAAAGCTGGAGGCCTGTCACCCATACAAAGGCTGAGTAGTTAGTGGATTGTTCTTTTTAGCTAGAAGGTTGACCTTGACTTCTCTCTGGGTCACAATGAAATTGGAAGACTTGTGTTACTGGAGGGAGGTTAGGTTAGGATATGTGGTCCCCCAAGCTGATGATGCTCTCGCCTGGTCCTCCAGACACCCATAGCATGAAAGTCAAGTGCACTAGAGAGGGCTCTCACACCTTCTCCAGTCTAGTCTAGAGTCTGAAATCACATAAAGTAGTTTTTGCAGTAAAGCAAGGTGTTCTGTCTCAATTCTCCAGCCATTTCTGTCCCACTTGGGTACAGGAAAAGATGTCACATGGGGAGCATTGTGCCCCTGCCAGCGCTGCTCTGCTACTTTTTTCTTTGAAGGGTGAACCTCAAGGGAACATGTCTAAGTAAAAGTGCTCAGGAAGCACTGTTTCACCCTGCTGATGGCCATGCATGGGGTGTCTCTCCTTTTCCCAGGTTTGATATGGAGTGTATGCTGATCAATCCCCCAGCACGGCCTCACATCGAAGGAGGTGCCCTAGGGTCCTGCATGGTGGCTGGTGGTCAGAACGTTTCCAGCATAACGACCAAGGTGGACAGGGGCTGCCACAACCACGGGAGCATCTTCTGCACCATTCTTTGACCAGGGAGGGAGTTTTCTTCATCCATCTCTCCATCTGTCTTTTCTCCAGAGCTGCCACTGGGCAGCTCTCACAGCTCAGGGACAGGGTCCCCCACTGGACTGTACTCTCTTTTCATGAAGCATTTTGCAACTTCAGTGGCACCTCACTAAATAAAAAACAGCTGGGAAAAGGGTCATTAATGTCTTCCTCTTTGCCCACTGAGATCACTGCTGGGGTAATTTACAAGTGAGCAGTTCCTGAGATTAAATGTGTTCCTGGTGGGACCAGCGGTGTGCCTAGCTGGGCCACCCTAGCCTGATCTCCAGACAAACCTGTTTTCCTGTCAGGACACATTGTTTGGGAATCACTTGCTTTGAAGCTGCTTTGTCAGTGATCATCTGCATTTGTGCTGGAAGACTCAGAGACTGATAATGTCCTGTGTGGTCTTGCTCAGTTTCTCTTTGTGATGATTCTGATCTAGAAGGGGCACACATCAATGCAGTCAGATGTATGCACAGACACGTATATAAATAGATGAATATATATGCAGTGCAGGTCCCTCCAGGCTCAGACGCTGTCTGCCCAGTACTTGCCCTTGGGTCCCAGACTCCCCAGTTTCTGGCACTGAGACGTGGGAGCCCCCAGAGGCTGCAGGCCCCCTGCCACAGACAGTGCTTGGGCTCCCGAACCACTTCATCTTCTTGCGGTAGCAGGCGCACAGAGATGCAGATCCCCATGCACCACCCTGCTGGCACCCACACCAAAGGGAGTGCCCTCACCCCAGGAAGAGTTAGAAGCATCGCTTGATGAGCGGACAGGACAGACTGCTCGTCAGGCACAGGCATGGCTGGACCAGCATCTGTCCTTGGCCTCCAGCCACCTGTTTACCCACAACGGGCCCCTTTTTATCCCATTATCCCTGTTTTCCCAAAGTTGTTCTCCCCAAACCATGTGGACGCCTGTGTTTCCCCACATTTGATTCTTCCTCTGGGCATCCTGTAGTGAGCCTTGTGCAATCCTGGAGTGCTCTTCGCCTGCACCCCGTAGCATCTCCCACGCCCCTGGCACTCACCTGTGGGTCTGTGCGGTGCCTGGGAGAGGGTGGGTGTCCCCACCCTCAGCTGGCAGGGACTCGTGGCTCTGAGCGTGCCCCTGGGATCCCTGCTGGCCCCTGGGGCTCAGGGCTCTTGCTGCAGGGCGACAGACCAGCTAGCGGTTTCTGCCTTGTCATCCCCATGCCTGAAACTGGCAGTTCACAGCTGGATTTTTCTGTCTCATTCCCATAATAAGCTGTACACACAGGTTTCTTCTCTGTACAAGCTGGCATAACCATATTGCACAGTCGTCTGCTGCTTCTCTGCAGACAGATGCTGTAAGAAGATCCAATTTTTTTTTTTTTTTCTAAAGGAGAGCCACTCTTTTCTATAATTTTGGGAAAACTGTCTGCCACAAATAAAATAATACTGTATTTTAGAAGTTGTCCACGTTTTATTAAGTGAGTTGCTTTCCAAACAGTGAAGTTTTCCAGAGTGGCTTTCAGAACAGCCTTGTCGCTCTGCAAGGCTGTGTGCTTGCCAAGTGCCCGGCCCTGTTGGGCAGGCAGGGCTGCATCCCACAGCCTGTGCTGAAGCCCAGAGCGTTTCATACACTCAGTAGCAGTATTAAAACCAGAGATGAGTGACAAATTTCTAAGTTGGCAGATCTCTGCCCCTAGCTCTACATACGTTACTTCTGGGTGAGTAGTCCAAAGTCATGTTGAACCACCACCAAAGGAAAGCTTTTACCATTAAAAGACTGTTTTATTTTCACATGGTATGGTCAGTGCGTTGGTCAAAGGCCTAGTTTGCCTCAGGATAAAGGCAAAGCTGACCTAGCACAAGCGTTCAGATACCAGTGCATCCAAAGCACAACTCAGCAGTCATTCTTCCCTGGGCAGAGGAGAAGATGTGTGCGCACAGTGCAAGGAGACCCAAGGATGCATGAGGGTCTCCTGAGTGGAGCATGGCTGAGCTGAAGCAGACTGTGAGCTGAGGAGACTGTGGAGTTTCAATCACTGGAGATATTCAAGTCATCTGGACACAGTCCTGCGTACCTGTCTCTGGGTGGCCCTGCTCAAGCAAGAAGACTGGACAAGGTGATCTCCAGAGGTCCCTTCCAACCTCAACCATTCCGTGACAAAAACATTCCTACTGATTTTCTGCAGCCTGTAATTCCCATAGCATTAATTAGGCTCTACCTAGAAAACTGGATGTTTGTGACACTTCTAATGAGAGACGTGAATAGTGGGTCATTAAGGTGTATGAGTTCCCCTTAATCCCAAAATGACGTACTGAACTCAAATTACTATCTGAAGCAAAGACACCTCAAAGAGAAGACTGCTCTTAACATCCCACATAAGCTTTTCACAAGCGCTAGATTCCTACAACCTTGCTTAGCAGAAACCTGCAATGCAGCTTGCAGTCCAGGACTATAACGAAAATGCAGATAAACTAGTCCAGAACTCTCCCTCTCCCAAGGACTAAGAATGCACAGCTGCAGATTCAAACTCATCACCCTTTCTGAAGATGACACCAGCTCTGAATCAGGAGAATTCTCTTTCCTCCAGGCAAGAAGCCAGGATAGAAAAAGCGGCAAAAATATTTCGTGTTGTATCTTTACACTTTTTGAACACAGAATTACACTGAAACTCTAGATAAACAAACACACTGAGCCAAAAAGTTGGGTATAAATAGCACTTTGCTTAGTTTCTCTTTCTATGCTTTCTACCCTGCTGTGTGAAAAAGGAGTAAAATGGGCTACAAGCCAACAGACAGTAGACAGTGGAGGACCTGCATTTTCAAACCGTGTTCTCTCGCTCTGGCACAAGAAAAGGGTTTAATTACAGCTTTTTCTACACAAACAGAAAAAAGCAGCAGTTTAATGAGGTGAACATCTGTTCCAACCTAGCCTTGAGACAGCGTTTCAGGAGGGTCAGGTGCTGATGCTGGACAGGCAAACCCAACAGACAAAAGCATCCCCATGATGCCCTGTGTGCAGAATGGCAGTTGAGAAATGAACTGGTTTGCCCTGCTCAGACCTCCAAGACATTTTAGTTCATTTTCTTGCGCTTCCGTTGCCTCCCTGATGCCTTCTGCACTGGCAAGGGGAGAGAGAGAGTGCCCAGCTTGTGGTTCTGGTCATTCTCAAGTCCCAGCGGTGCCTTTGCCTTGGAGACCTTAAGCCGCATGGCCTTTGCAATGTCCATCATCCTGGAAAACACCAGAGAAAGACTGCATCAGTGGGGTGCACAAATCTTCCGTACACTGCACAAAAGATCAACAGCCTTTTGCCTCAGGGCAGAGGCCAGGAGGCACCAGCAAGCAGGATGCATTCTCTCTATCTCAAAAACACAGTGGGGGCAGAAGCTGGAAGTACTCAAAGACGACATGGTAAATAAAGCCTTCATGGGGAGGCCAGAATGCTATGGAACTGTGCATGGCCACCTCATGTTGCCTTACTCAATGACCAGCTGACTTGAGAAAAAGTAACGCTGCTCTCCACTTCCCTACAAAGACAACAATAGGCATTATTTGTGTTTAGCTGGTGGCAGCCCATGATTGCTTCCCAGTGCCCTCATCTCCCATGTGTGGTACAGCAACAACATCTCCTCTTAGCCACTAAAATTCAGCATTCTTAACTGTAAGAGGCCGCACTTGGCTGAGATGTGTAGCATGAAGAGCTTGGGCAAGAACATGAAAATTGGAACACACCTGGAAGCTTGTCAAACAGAGAGAACAAAGTGCATCCAAAGGGAAGCTGGCAAGGAAACAGATGTCCCAACCTCAGCTGGGGTTCTGAGAACACCCAACTCCCAGAATCCTCCCAGCTGACTTACTATCTTTGAAATACAAACAGATTCAGTTGAGAAGGGTTCTTCAGCCAAATCTCCTGCTCCAAGCAAGGATCATCCCATCAGGTGGCTCTGGGCTAGGTGACTCTCCTCAGTTTTTCCAACAGGTCCCAGCCTCCTCCACCCTTTTCTCAATAGCATCCTATCCCTTCTGTTCCCAGCTCCAGTACAGGAGTTAAGAACAGAATCTGGGCATCAATTGCGAAAACCAACATGGATTCCTTAAAAAAGCTTAGTTCCAAAAAGAAAAAAAATAAAAGAAAGAACAAACAGATGGAAACCAACAGCAAATACTGCTGAGCATAACTAGGGTCAAAATCATAAGTAATTGCATAAAGGTTGACTAGGGAGCTTGCAAAACCAAGAAACAACTAAGGGCTCTGACAACTTCCGGTTATTACCGGACATTAACATTACATCCCTCAGCCAGAAACCCTAGGATAGACAAAAAAGCTTTTTGCAGTTGCAGTGAAGGGTTTTTGTCCCCCCACAGTTCCTACCTAGCTGCATGACCACTAAGCAATCCTGTTAAGACCAATGTCACTGAGTTAGGAAGCACATATCCTTGGCGACACCATCGCCCACAGAACAGGAAGGGTGGGAGAGAGATACTACTGAGCATGGCTGAGCAGTCACTAACAGGGTCACCAGACCTTTCCCAGACAGTGTTAACAAGTTGCCTGCTAAGTTGATGTCAGCGGACTGGCTGAGCAGTTCTGATCAATTCCTGCTTTATTCTGCAGTGGCGAGAGGGACAGTACAGCGCAAACTGCAGTGGAAGAACTCTGAGAGCCAGAAGAGTTGGCTGCAGGCTCCGGCTGACACCTGCTGGGAAAAGCAGGTCTTGCAGCTAACAGTGGGTGCGTGACACTTGGCGTACTCTTCCACAGAAAATTAAAGTCTAGGGAGCAACCGCCCCCAGAGCTAACACGGCAAGGATTGTTTGCCCTGAAGCTTATTCTACAAGCTGTTTTCTACCCATTCACCTTCACTAAGCCTGAGCTGGCAACTCTTTATTTCAAGTACTATGGTCAGTCTTCCTGCCTACAACCTCTCCCCGTGACGTTTTGTGGAAAAGGCCCCAAGTTCAGCAGTATTTCAGAAACAAAAACAATCTTGTGCCAAACTCAGAGTGGGTAAATTTCAGGAGCCTGTGATTCCTCCATGTAAACACCAACTACATGCTCACAGGGCACCTGTGAGAAAAAACCCATTTCTAATTTTCCTGTTGCACTCAGCTGCAAACCTGTACTTACACCGAGGCTGGTACCTAACAGCAACTGGAGCTCTGCAGGAAGAAGAGGCACAGACAACAGGAAGGTGAAGAGTGATGTGATTTGTCAGGCAAGAAACAATGGCAGTGGACAGGTCCTGTCCTGCAATCTGCCCCAGCTGACCATTTCAGTGCTGTCTGGCTCCGTTTCCTTCCCTGCAGAATAGCTGGACAGTTTCTTGATGCAGCCGAGGGCCTCTTTGCAGGAAGCGCCCTTTCAAAGTTTGAGACATAACCGCTCTCCTTTATGAGCACCAGGGCTTCAAAATAAAAGCTCCAACAAACTCGTAAGAGTCCAATTACAACAAAAGGGATTGCTAGCAGACATCAGTGTACTACCCAGGTGCCACAGAGGCTCCAGAGCTCTCTCCTCAGGGGCTCTTTGTAGGAGGATCACAGCATATCTCAGCAGGTATGAACAGACATGATGACTCACCTGCTGTCTTGGAGCTTCAGGTCATTCTGCAGGACGGTGAGGTCTGTTTGGAAGTTGTTAATGTGCAGAGCCAATGCAATGACGTACGCTGTGATTTTAGTCTTCATCGATGCAGAGATTAAATTCTGGACACTGCATGGCAAGAGGGGGAACACATGAGATACGGAGGTTCAGTGAACCCAAAACCTCCATGAGGTGCAGAAAGAAATGGAGTCCCAGTTAGATATGACTGGCTTTTCCTAGACTGCAAAGAAGAGCTGAAAGCAACACAGACCTCTGATCACAGGGGCCTCAACAGGCTTCTCTGTCCTCCTTACATACCCCTATTTCTGTTCAGAAGTGCAGGCCCCTGAGCTTGTTTATCACTATGCAGCCTTGACAAAACCATCAGCTAATGACACTTCAGCCTCCGTGCCACGCCAGTCTGTTACAAGAGGAAAGCAAAAGGAAGCTGTTCTAAGGCCATTCAGTTTAACTACTACTGGCACCTCAAATACACAATCCACACAAAGCAGACCCCTGGCTGTCAGTCCTGTGGGAGCATTTGACTACTTGTCATTGGTTTGAGCCTTCAGACAAAACCTCACCCATTTAGACTCAAATTCTCTGCTCTTGTCATAGTAATAGTGGCAGTGCAGCTGCGCAATAGCTGAGCATCAGGATTACGCCCCTTGTAGGCAGAGAGGCTGCTGGCTTCCCAAGTGCGGGGAAGGCACCGTGGCAAGAGTGAGGATATTATTCACTCTCGCCTGTATTTTGGTGCTTCCACTCAACAGAATTGCTCAAAATGTTTATCCAGTTTATAACTATGTACCATCTGAAGGCTGCAGCCAAGGGTCATCTGGTCAAAGGCAGCCCCCAACAGCTGCCTGTCCTGGTTTCAGCAGGGATGGAGTTAATTTTCCTCTCAGTAGCTGGTGCGTTTTGGATTCTGTGTGTGAAGAATGTTGATAAAAACCTGCACTGCTTGTCCCAGTCAGATTTTAGACCTGCACTGTCTAAAACAGACTATTACCAGCCACAACCCAATGTTCTACAGGGCTGGAGATGTGAAGCAAGAGAAGCTACTGCTATCTTCCATTTTGGCAGGAGGTTTTCTGATAATGTGTCCATGCCTCTTCAAGCTGAATTCTGCTGTATCTTTGCCTCAAGAACATCAAAGCAAATATAGTTCCTTACCTGCCATTGTTGTAAGTCAGTGAGGTGAAATTCTTCATGAGTTTCTTGCTAATAATGTGTGGGCATTCAGGACCCATTGGATCTAGGACAGAAAGGGGATTTACAGCAGAATGAGAAACCATACTCTTTTTTGTACTGTCTGTTTCCAGTCATTATAATAGCACATTTATTACCACAACATTTATCAGCTCTTCCCAGAACAAAGAGAACCTAAAAGGAACCTGGGCACTTGATTTCTAGATTTCATCATTTTTTCAGGTCTGAGAGAGGACCCCAACAGCTTTTATTTTCTTTGCAAATAGGATGTCCTTCTTCAATACTACACCATCTACATGCACGTGTGCCTACACATATATTTATTTCAATAGATTTCTGCCTTTTAATAGATGGTCCTGTCACAAAATATTATTAAAACTGAAACCATACTAACAAACTTCTACTAGCACCAAGAGTAGTCATTTCCACATCCTTCTTGACTAAGTCCTACAGGGTAACTCCTGTGCCTCCAGCAATGCAGGAAGATATTTACAGACAGGCTTGCTATTTCTCCTTCATCACATTCTGCCACTGAAAATGCTAACAATGACATTTTCAGCACCAAAAATACTTAGATACACAAGTTTTAGATGGTAAGTCTTGAAAATCTCATCCAAAATATTTTGTGCAGTGCTTTGAGAACAGTAGTTCCTGCCATTTTAAAAGCAAGATCCTGAATACAACAGAGGTATGATCACTGTGATCCACACATTGAGCTAATAAGCAAACGATGAAGACATTCACAAAACAGATATAAAGGATGTATGGTGTACTGTATGCCTCTCACACCTGGAACATGGAGACTGGATGAGGGAGAGAACTGGTACATTTCCAGTCTCTTGGCTTAGGACTAAAGTGTGAAAATATAAAACATGTTTATTATTTCCAACCTAAGCTACCCTCTCTTCTGCCAAGAGGATCTCATGGTGCCATCCTGACGCACAGCAGTTATGAAGGGACTGAAAAGGATTAGACATGCATCTCCCAGCAGATGCAGATCTAACCTCAACAACATGGGGATCCTCAACCTCAGCACAAAACAGGTTGAAAGGAACAGCCGCAGCAAGCTGTTTCATCACACAGCTCATTCCGGGAAGCTTGACTGTTTTCTAATGCAGTAATTACAAACTAAGTCTCAGCAGGTAGCTTAAAAGTAGAAGAGATGAAAACCCTTACGCTTCTTCTTGATGACTTTCAGGTAGCTGAACTTAATAAGGGTGTCCAGAAACCAGAGGCATCGGGCTTTGTGATCTCTGCTCTTCTCATCAGCAGGCAGGAATTTCAACTCCTCTAAAACAAAGGAGCAATGGCTGAAGGAGAGAGAGGGGAAGAATGAGGCTCACAGAACCAGGAACCAGTTTATATCATCAAGAGGGCTGGACACACCTGTAACTTCAATGCTCAGCTGTTTGAGAAGAGTTCCCTGCACACCTCTATAGGATAGAAGCCTAGAAGGCTGCTTTGTGACCACAGCTTCCTGTCAATGCTCACCACATTTAGACAGCGCCTTTCAGTGTGCAGCTACTAAGAAAGTCCCTGCACCGCTCTCAAAGTGGCACACCGACACACTTCTACTTTGGCACAGGCAGATAGAAATTGCAGAGGTGAGGTGTAACTTGTCCTTTTCCTGCTCACTTCAGCCCTTCAGCACAAGGGCTTAAGAGCTCTCTAAGTGTACATGCAAGTCAATCTGCCAAGCCATAGCAACCTCCACAGCAACTCAGTACTTGGCTGGGGTAGTCCCCAGCCACAGGCAGATCATGCTTCGCAGTTCTGTGGTCCATTTCTAGGCACCTGCCTCCAGACTACCCTTTGGATTTCTCCGCTCTCTTCCTGTGCAATCAGTTCCCAAAAGGGCATAGCCATGCTGCTATGCACACATGTATGCACACATTCCTCATCTGTATATAACTATACCACACATTCCCCAAAGAAGGTGTTGCTCAGCCGTGCTTGGATCAAATGTCCTCCTGCTGCACTGATCAGCCTAGGAATAGTGGAGCTGGCAGCAGTAGCCACCCCACCTCACAGAAAAAACTACAGTTCCACAGGGCCCATCTTGACTATTATAAGGCTGTTTGCATCAGCATTACCTTTTATCTTCTGTTTTCTTGGTGATTTCTTCTGAAGTGATGTTAACAAAGACTGCTGCTGGAACCCGCAATGCTTCATACTCTGCTGGGGACAGAACTGGAAGGATTTTAAAGAAAAGAACAAGTGTGCCTTTGCTCTCCCTTTTGGTCTGAACAGCCTGCGGTGATACAAGCTGTATGCACTCTCACTTTAGGAGGTGTGGGGCAGGGAACAAAGGAAGAAAGGAAATTATAAAGAGGCAGGACATAATGACAAGACTTGGAAGCTGCCCAATAACAAAGGTCTCTAAAGGACTGTGGCTTGGCTACAAGTCACTTCTGCATGGCTGACCTCACTCCTATTCCCAGTTGAACTGCTGCCAACAGGGAGGCACAACATCCTGCTCTCTGTAGGAAAGATGCAGGATACAGGACTTGCAGGCCCAAAAATCTCAACACAGAAGTCCCTGCTCTCAGCTTTTGGCTTGTGAGGGGAGAAGGCTCATTTGCACGCCTGGCAGCACCCACTCCCACGTGCCAGACCACTGACATCAAGGCTTACATGTGTGGGAAACCACTCTGCCACATAAAAAAGATACTGTCCTCAAACTTGTAAACATTTTCTCGTCTGTCAGCGTCTTCATGACATGGTGGAAGGAAGATGGAGATGTTCTGTACATCATCTTGGGCCACATCCTGGATCAAAGCTTTGGAGGGAAGCAGGAAATAAGTATTTGGACGATGTAAACAAAAACACAGAACATCCTTTCTTTAAACACGTCTACTCAACGGTGGTTCTTGGGTCAACACCAGTTTAGTCATAACTGGTTTTAAACCTTTAAAACTCCAGTTCAGTTTAGCTCACTTGGGACAGTAGTAAGGAAGAGGCTATAGCTCTTCTCTATTTTGTTTCATTACTGTCACATGTAGGTGCTGACTATACAGAAAGCATTCCAGCAGGCAGAGAGCTTCTGATATGCCTGCTATGTATTCAGCATGCTGGGTTTTAGACTGGTGTCATCCCTTCTACCAAGAACTTTCTGCTCCTTAAAATTTAGAAAAGCCACAGACTAGATAAAACTCTAGGAAAGACGTGCACCAAGAGAAACTGGCTGCTTCTGCTGCACCTCTTGCCTGCAGGGTGGGCCGAATATAATTTTGGCACCCTGGGTTCTACTGGACACCCATTTGGCCCAAAGCAGCTCTCAGAGCAGAGTCAATATCCATCCTGGAACAGAAGAGATAAGAGCTAATGGGTTCTATAGTCAGACATCTCTCCCATTCATAGCAAATGAAACTCAAAATCCCAGAAGTACTGGTGGAAAGGAGCTCTGGAGGTCTACTGTCCAACCTCCCGCTCTGAGTAGGACTGTCTGTAGCACTAGATCAGGGCAGCCCTGGCTTTGACTTGCCAAAGCTCGGGAAACCCCAAGGATGGTGACTGCACACCACTCTGTGACCTGTTCCAGGGCTGCACCACCGTCCAAGACAAGAGGATTCCCTCAGTCTCTCATGTGGACCTCCCAAGGTGCTGAGAAGGGCTTAGCTCTGACTGTCCTTCAGGTAACTGTGGACTGCTTTCAGATCCTCCTTGGCCTCCTCTTTGCCAGTTTAACCAAGCCCACCTCCCTCTACCTCTCCTTGTCAGCTGTGTACTCCAGGTCCTTGCCCATTCTTGTTGCCCTACAAAAGACTCCTCTGTCATTTCCCCACCTCCTTCTTCATCAGGGCAGGGATGCAGGGGGATGGCACAGGCTGGACAACATAATACAGATGCAGCCTCATGAGCACTCAGTAGCAGGTTTATGAACTCATCCTGAAACATCACCTCAGTGTGATGCTTTGGAGATTGAACACTGCCTGCAGGACTGACAATAACTAAGGCTAGGGCAGACTCCTCTTTGCTGCATGCTCCTCCATAGCAGAAGCCTAAGTCCATCACCCTGGCGCACAACAGCGCTGGCAATGACACTTGATCAGGATGTGACCTGTTTAGGGCACGGACCATTTTCCACAGACATGCCTTGTGAAGCCAGGGTACAGTTCACCTTAATGTCTCAGCTCATATCAGGTGAATGTAGTGCCTGTATTCCCGTAAACTGATACCCAGGGACTCCCAGAAGAGCTCCCAGCAATGGCCAGGGACTGCTGCCACAGGGACCTTCTCTCATTCAGGCGACTCCCACACTAAGTCTAGCAGGATCAGAAGGATGTAGTTCCTTTTCCACCAGAAAGATCTGTGAGTTCCTCTACATGTGCTCTTCTCAGCTGTTAGACCAGCTGCTTCCCTGGTAACTTGAAGAAAACCCCTTTCTTCTTCCTACCATGCTTGGCAAGGAACAGACAGAGAAAGGCATTTCTGATTGCCTCCATGAAACCCTGAATCAATATCCTTACCTGTTACTCCCTTTGCATCTATAATGTTTGCTGCTGCTTTTGTCACTGCTGTATTCAGAATATCATTGCCCACGGCATTCATTCGACGAGAGTTCAGAGCTCGCTTCTGCTTGCTGGTACCAAAGGCCTCAATGCACAAATCCATCTGAGCAACAGAGATGCACATTAATTAAATTAAAGCACATTGCTGAATTGAAGACACTTTGCACCTAAGAGGAAAACTCAGCTAACCACCACTTGTTCCACATTCAAACACTCTAAGAAAACTTTCAACATTTGACTGGGCACAATCCAACCATGCAACAACCTCTGATCTGCAAGGGGACAAGAAGTAACTGGGACTGTAATCAAGCCTAAAGTTATTAAGAAAATATTGCCAAGTTATGCACTAATAATGCACTGCCTTATAGACCTCCAAAGCACAGAGTCTGCTGAATCTACAGAGGTTTAACCCCATAGTACAGCAAACATCACAGTCCCAGACAAGTATCATCTGTCAGTCAGCTGGATAATCACAGTGCAATACGATAAGGGGTTTCAACTTTACCTTCTCCCTGTAGGATTTATTCTGATAATCCTTTGTGTCATCAGGTATTAAGTTATCTGTAAAAGAACAAAAGTTAGCATGCTTGGCTCGCAGCAGCCACGACAGCACACGTATTCAGTATCCCTTTAGCTCCATTACTGAAAGACCTGGCACATCACTTCAAAATCTCCTCCATACGACTTTGTCAATTAAAGTATATACTGAATATCAGAGTACGTACCTAGAACTAAAAATGAAAGGCAAGCAAGTTTTTGCTACAAAGCCTATCTGCATAATGCATGGATTATGGCAATACCCATGTCCTGCTGCACAGGGGAAAAATAAGCTCCCAAAAGACCACATTCTCTTGGTTATCCTCCTGGGTTCAGTAACAGAATAACAACTTTGCTACTAACTCCAGTATTTCCACCTTCCACCCATAATGCTCTCTGCTTAACTTCCACCCCAAATTTCACCTTGCTTCCTTCTCCCTCTGACATCACACAGTGCCTTAGAAGGAGAGAGTGATATATCATCTTTCCTCCATGCTGAGGGAATAACACAGAAATGAGGAAGAAAGAGCAGCCAGAGCGACAGAAAGCACTGCTGTCAGCAACCCGGCAGTCAATAGCTGGGTGCATGCACAGGTCTAGCATGCTGTGACTCTGGTGCTGGAGTTAAACACAGTATCTTCTTACCTGACAGCAAAGGCTGCATGTTGAAGATTTCAGCATTATAGACTTCCATTTGCCCAGAATCCTTGTTCAACACACCAACAAAATACCTGGGAAGAACAGGGGCAAGTGATTTGTGAGAGACAGAGCAGTGGAAGTGATGTTTTAAGATATTGTTGTGGTTTTGCTTAGTGAGGGGGGCCTAAGGTGGCAGCTTCTGTAGGAAACTGCTAGAAGTCGCTCCCCTTTGTTCAGTGGACTCGACCGGGCCTAGGGCGGACCCACTGCTGGCCAAGGCCGAGCCGATTGGGAGCAGAATGTCCCGTGATAACGTCTCTACGATAATGCATTTAAGAAGGGGAAAAAATGGAAAAAAAAAAAAAGAGAAGATGTGAAGAAGCTGAGCAGGGGCAGAGGCGCAGAGGGGGAGGTGCAGGCCTCCGGGGCCTTGCAGGCCTCACCCTCTGGCCTCTCGCCAGGCGGCCGACTGGGCCCAACTCAGCCCAGTCTGGCTGCAAGAGGTGGAGAGGAGATGGGATGGGATGAATAACGTGAAGAGATCCTGAGAGGCTTTTTGAGGCTTCTGCCAGCCCATTGTGAAGAATGAACTTTTCTTGTGAGAGAAACAGCTGCAAACACCAAGGTCAGTGAAGAAGGAGGGG
>WHYT01000074.1:33622-46352 GCA_009806455.1 Tetrax tetrax
TTTTGCCTGTGATGGTAAGGATTTCTCCCTGTCCTTATCTCAAACCTCGAGTTGTTTTTCTTATATTATCTCTCTTTTCTTAAATTATCTCTCCCTATTCTCTCGGAGGGTGGGGGGAGTGAGAGAGAGACTGCGTAGTCTGGTCCGGATCGGGGCTGAACTACGACAGATATATAGTGCGAAGCCATCTGTATTCCCCATCCCCTGCCAATTCTCCTGCCTTGCAGATACAAGTTTTCCAAGCACATTCAGAATGTCACAATAAAACAAGTTACCTCCAAGGCATGCACATATATATACACACATGCATATGTGGGTGTGTCTCTGTGTGTGTCTATATATAAAAAATAAAGACTTGTTGTTCTAAGTAAACGTAGAAGTCTCAAAACCAACTAAATTAGCTCCAAAATGCTCCAAAAGTCCAGGAGCTGGAGTGCTGCTATTCTCTTTTTTTTCCAGAAGGACTTTGACAGGCTGAGAGGTGGGCCTGTGCAAACCTCACAAAGTTCAACCAGGCCGAGGGCAAGGTCCTGCACATGAGCCTGGGCAATCCCAGGCTGGGCAGAGAATGGATCGAGAGCATCCCTGAGCAGGAGGATTTGGGGGTGCTGGTGGATGAGAAGCTCAACATGAGCCGGCAATGTGCCCTTGCAGCCCAGAAAGCCAACGGCACCCTGGGCTGCATCCCCAGCAGCGTGGGCAGCAGGGCCAGGGAGGGGATTCTGCCCCTCTGCTCTGCTCTGCTGAGACCCCCCTGCAGCGCTGCATCCAGCTCTGGAGCCCCCAACATCAGAAGGCCTTGGAGCTGTTGGAGAGGGTCCAGAGGAGGCCACGCAGATGCTGAGAGGGCTGGAGCAGCTCTGCTGTGAGGCCAGGCTGGGAGAGCTGGGGCTGTTCAGCCTGGAGAAGAGGAGGCTCCGGGGAGAGCTGATAGCGGTCTTCCAGTACCCCAAGGGGGCTGCAGGGAAGGTGGGAGAGACTCTTCAGCAGGGCCTGGTGTGACAGGATGAGGGGGAATGGTTTTAAAATAGAAGGAAGCAGATTCAGACTGAACATCAAGAAAAAATGTTTTAAGCTGAGGGTGGTAGAGCACTGTCCCAGGTTGCCCAGCGAGGCGGTGGGTGCCCCATCCCTGGAAACATTCCAGGCCAGGTTGGCCGGGGCTCTGAGCAACCTGATCTGGTTGGAGATGTCCCTGTTTCTGGCAGGGAGGTTGGACTAGATGACCTTGAAAGGTCCCTTCCAACCCAAACTATTCTATGATTCTATGATTTATCTTTTTTGATGCATCAAGATCCTTGTTTTCTCAACGCTTCTATGCGGTTTCTTGTGTTTTTAAAATCTGGGTTCCCTGTGGCTGGCTCTCTCTTCTTAGTACAAGTCACTTAAAGTCCTCAGAGCTTGTCAGAAGTGTGACTTTGCCCTTTCTAAAATAGGATAATTTCTCTCAGGCAAGTTCCTTTTCACCCCACATTTCTGATGGGCAAGCCTAAATGGTTTGTACTGTTCCTCACCAGGTCTTATGACCCACCAGGAACAGGCTGCCTGTCACCCTTGGCTGAAGCTGACCAGGGTGTGGACTGCATCAGTTTATCCAGCCAGAAGAGTCCATTCCATATGATTAACTTGCTCTGCTCCACATCTTCCCAAAACTCAAGATGCACTTTCTGAAGACAAAACCCACTTGCACAACAGGCTGCTCTCTATGCAACCACTCCCAGAGGAGCTGCCCCAGTACAGTGGGAATCACAGCATCTCCCTGGCCAGAAAGGATCTCTGGGCAGCTCCTGCTGTCTCAGGAAGCCCAGAGATTTTGTGGACTTACTGACTTTCCACTCAGAATAAACTGGGCTGTTTGCTCAAAGGTGGTTTCTGCTCTCTGTTATACCCACATTAGCCGTTCTGAGTGCACAGTTTTAGGCTGACAACTGCCAAGAGCCATGGGGATGGATCCACTGGAGGAAATCCTCACGCGTGCAGTCGAAGCAGATTGGGGAGGAAAGGGACAGAAGGATAGGTTAGGAGAACTTGAAAGGAAAGCAAGAAATGACTTAATTGATTCTTGTCTGCATCTCTGGAGATCCTGAGGCATATGCAAAACTAATACTCGAAGCTGAACACATAGCAGCAGTTAAAACACTGTCTCAGCTCAGGATCTCCAGAGGTGCAGGCAAGAACCATTCAAGCCACTAAAACTGTCTCTTAATCCGCGTTCAGAATTAAGAGCGCTAAATTTGCCTAGAAATAATACTGCATTGATATCTGTGTCATACATATTCATTAAATTAAATTTATCTCTCCAAACTCAAGAAGAAAAAGACCCTTGGTGCCTTTTTTCAGCTACAGCATCTTAAAGACTCATATCTGAAAGGTTCCAGCTCTCCTGTTTCATTTCTCAGAGAGGAGAACAACAATTAGTATTAGCATGTTTTGACAGACTGTTTGTAGAGGTGAAACCAGTTCCTTTTACAGAATTATAGAATAGAATTACTTCAGCTAGAAGGGATCTACAACGATCATCTAGTCCAACTGCCTTACCACTTCAGGACTGACCAAAAGTTAAAGCATGTTATTAAGGGCATTGGCCAAATGCCTCTTAAAACACTGACAGGCACGGGTATTGACCACCTCTCTAGGAAGGCTGTTCAGCGTTTGACCAGCATCTCAGCAAAGAAATGCTTCAGAACTTATTCAGAACATAGGACCACCAGGGCACTAACATCTGAAAACACCTCCTCTTCCTAACGGTTTTACACAACTCTGCTCTTCACTTTCACCCCTCCTGTGCTTTTAACTAGTAAGACATGACCAGGCCAGTGCAGTCCAACTAGACAAGAGACAAGCTGAGCGAGCAAACAGTGACGGCAAATGGAGCAGACCTATGCAGCAGAGCATTTGGCACCAAGAGCCTGACATGCACACCACACGCACTTCAGTGCAGTGCAGGCTAACGGGAACAGTAACATGCATCAAAGGAGGAATGAAAAACCTTTGGGTGTAACAAGCCAAGATTATTTCACATTGGCTCTCCACCCATTTGGCTGTCCTCTTACTAGAGAGCAAGAAAGATCTCACATACAGAATACTTCTTAGGAGGCCAGTAGGATCTGCTCCAATGCCACAAAGGTCACATTCTTACACCAGGACATGTAAAGGCTAGTGATCTCACAAACACTTCCTTCTACAGTATGTGGCACAGACAGCTTATTAGTTCACAGAGCAGCACCATGCTGCGGCCCCAAACTTAAACGATGATTAACAATCAGTGGTTTCCTGGGGCGGCAGAAAATGATCTTGGCACTTTCTTAATCTTAATTTCTTAGTTTCTTATTAGCAAAGCTAATAAGGTTTCAGCTACCTCAAATCATCTCCTCATGCTTTCCTGCACAGGATCTTTTCAAATGCACTCTATTTGTACGTAACATCACAGCTCCCAAAGGTATGTAACATGCACAAACAACGCAGCTGCCAGGTGCTGGAGTCTCCTGCCAAAATCATAGAATCATAGAATGGTTAGAGTTGGAAGGGACCTTCAAAGGTCATCTAGTCCAACCCCCCTGCAAGAAGCAGGGACACCCCTGACTAGATCAGGTTGCTCAGAGCCTTTTCAGGGATGGAACGTTTCCAGGGATGGGGCATCCGCCACCTCTCTGGGCAACCTGTTCCAGTGCTCTACAACTCTCACTGTAAAAAATTTTTTTCTAATATCTAATCTAAACCTACATCCTTCTAATTTAAACCCATTACCCCTTGTCCTGTCACAACAGGCCCTACTGAACAGCCTGTCTTGATTCAAATCACAGCCTCTACGGGGACTTCTGAGCCAGCTTTAAGAAAGGCTACCAGGAACTTTATTTCTGAGCAATTCCTCTGCTTCCACCTTCAGGTTCCTGCTACCATTTTGCCAGCAACCCATACCTGCATAGGGAGTTACATTTCATAACTCCACTGCCAAAGTTACTCCCCACATACGAAAGCCTTTCAGTTTCTGAGACCTGGAAAACAAATGAAAATTACTTTAATACAATGCTGTGAATAACCTTCTCTGCATCCTCTTTATTTTCCCTAGTGCCACAAAGCTCCACGTTCCCAGGCACTGGACACTAGTCATGCGCAGGCAAACTTCACTTTGCCCATTTTTGGTACGTTTTGCATTGGATCAAAATCTTCAAGAGAGAAAGACAGTTTTTGAAGCTGAAAATATCCAGGATATATAATTCTACCTCAGCTTTCACTGCACCAGAAGATGGAGAGCCATTGTAAAGAAATCATAGGAATCAGAATTTAAATTTAGAGTTTATTAGTGTGGAAAACTTGAGTGTCATCACAGTTAAAAAACCTCACTGTGTTGACCATCGTACTTCAATTCAGAAGCAACAGTTTGTGAGAGAAACTGGATTTACTCACAAAGTCACCAGTGAAGAGAGATCAGGCCTCTGTGCCACTCAATGTAAGACACTATTTCCAGTGCTTTAGGGTCCTTAACACAGTTGCTCAAAGCCTCTCTGAGCTTCCAGCCAGGACAAATCTTACAGATTTCAGCCTGGGCCAAAGGTGCACAGTGGTCAGAGCCACCGCTACAAGTAACAGGAACTCAGTTTAGAATGTAATTTTCAATGATCCATTTAAAGATCTCACATTGCGAAGTGATTGCAATTCCCTGACTGAAAAACAGAGCTTACCAGGAATGGCTCAATCACCTGAATGTATGTTGAAATGTTTGTGCTTCTACAATAGTGTACTATATCTCTCCTGAGGATTTTGGCTCCTTGAGTGAATCATGCCTGTAAGCAGCTGTAAAACTTAACAGCAGCAGAAAGCACCTTCTGACTTTAATATTGGTTCTCTCTTCACTAAAAGAAATAGAAATCTCCTTATAATGTAATTTAACAACAACAAAAACTTTGGTAAAGAATTAAGAATTCACCATGTTCACTGTGTAAACATAACAAAACAGATCTTGTGACCAAATGGACCTGACTAGTTGTTAAGTATCAGCTTTTGGTTTTCAAACATTATTTCCCTTTAGGGTATTAAAATAAATAAATAACACATACAGCTTCAGTAAATCAACCTTTGCCTGAGAATACACAATGATGTATCAATCACAATTTTTCAAACAAGCACATATTCAGTTCTGATGGGAGGGTTACTAACCACACACATCACTCTCAATATCATAAATTAAAATGCCCCATATTGCATTATTCAGGTTCCTTTCTGTTCTAAGGGTCAACCTGCTCCAGAAAGGACCAGAAACCCTGCTGAGACTCGGCAGGGCTGCATGACCCACACTCACTTCTCTGGGGTGCAAGGATACCTCACAGGTCTCCACAGACGTGCAGGTGGCCTCAGCAGGCAGCACAGGGCACGCCACAGAATACCAGAAGGGATCTCCCGGTTCCCTTCCCCAGGCAGGACTTCCCTGCATGTTAAGCACTTCCCTGTTCTGCTGCCCTCATCACAGTCACCTCCATTGTGGTGGCAGCCCACACAAGAACCAGAACTTCCTCTTGAAATGCCAGAGATTTTGTGAAATTGAAAAACGGTTCTTTCTCTCACAGAGAGAAAACTCTGATTATTTTTCTAAAAATCTGTGACAAAGCAAAGCTCCATGCAGGTTGTCTGAGCCTTGCTCACTCTATGAGAATGGCTAGAGCAGGGCAGCAAGCACAAATCTGGAGAGGAACAGCAGTCTCTTGAAAACAGCATCTCGGAGACTGTGTGTGAGCGAGGTTTCTAGCTCCTGCTTGCAGGAGCTGCCATGACCACAACTGTAAGGGTGAAAAAGAGTGAAAACTCTTCACTGCCTGCCGAGGTGGGAATTACTCGAGCGTCCCCGGGACGGCTCTGGGTGCAGCTCTCACGCTGACCTCTGAGGCCCAGGCCGCAGCAAAGCGGTGCTCGTCGCGCACGGTGCCTCGGCGCAGACACGGCGCAGACTGCGGCCCGTCTCGGGGCACGCGCAGCTCCGCGCTCCCGCGGACACCCTTGCCGCCCACGCCAACACGAGGAGCGGCTGCGGACGGCGCGGGAGCGCGCTTCCCGCGTGGGCCCTTACCAGGATCCTGCGGCGCTTCTTCCGGGGATGGGCCGTGTCCCTGTGCCGGTAGACGGTGAACCGCACGGAGTCGGACCGCTGCAGCCTGCCGTTGGAGAACTGCACTGCAAGGCGGCGCGGAGAGGCCGTGAGCCCGGGCGGCGCCCCCCGCCCCGCGCCCCCCGCGCCAGAGGCCGCCCGCTGCGCGCCCGCCCCGGCCCGTCCCCCGCCTCACCCAGCACGGCCGGCTGCTCCGCCTCGGGGTCCCCGCGGTAGCACCAGGTGGCGGCGGCGGCCATGGCGCACAGCAGGGAGGGGCGGGAGCGACAGCAGGCCCTGCTTCCCCGAGAGACCCCACGCGAGGCCGCGGCGCCCACGGCGGGAACGGAACGGAACGGCCCGGCCCGGCCCGGCCCGCGGGGCACTGCGCTCCGCCCCCAGGGAACGGGATCCGCCCAATCACGGCTGTGCTTATTGCTCCGCGGCGGGCGAGGGGGGGGGAGCGCCGCTACTTATCAGCAATAATATCGCTGACTGGTTGGTTGCTGAGGGGGGGCCGCTGCGCGATGGCGTAACTTCCGGCCGGCGGCGGTGCCGCCGCAGCGCAGGGCCCGTGGGGGCGGAGCCGCAGGCCCGAGGACGACGGCCGCGCTTGGCCTCTCCCGCCGCCCGGCCCGGCGCGCCCCGCCGCGGCCCTTCCCGCCTGGAGAGCAGAGGCCGCGGGGGACAGCACCGCGGGTGAGCGCGGGCGGGCGGGCCTGGCGCCGCACAGGGATGGGGGGGCAGCGGCCGGGACTGCGCGGGCGCGGCGGCGGGTGACGTGGGCGGAGAGCGCGGCTGCTGCGGGGGAGCCGCCCCTCCCCGGGCCCGGCGCGCCGCCCCCGGCCCCGCCGGGCCAGCTGGAGGCCGCGCTGGAGGCGGAGGTGGCTGGGACGGCGGCGAGGCGCAGGCGGGCCGCCCGCGGCCCCGGTGCGTGGGGGAGAGGGCGGCCGCGGGAGCCCGCCCGGCGGAGAGCGCGGGAGGTCGGCACGCCGCTGGCCGCGCTGCGGGCGGGGCGTGCGGGGGGCTGCGGGCGGCGGCGGCGATGCGTGCTTTGCTGGGTGCCGGGGAACGCGGTTCTGCCGTGCTTGAGAAGAACGCGCGGGAGAGGCCTCGCTTCTCCCAGAGCCCAGCTGTGTCCGCGGGGGACTCGGGAGGCCCGGGGGCCCGTCCAGGCCCGGGGGCCCGTGGCAACAGGGTCACTCCGGCGAGTGCACAGCCCCCGTAGTGGTCAGGCGCTCCTTCTGCCAGGATCCGGTACACCGGAGCTGGCACCTGCCCTCTGCCTCGGGACTTCCCAAGGCGCGTTTGGCTCTGACCTGGTGAAGACAAAGTTGCTTTGCCGAGTGTGAAGTGCTGTGTTTTACAAGGAATCTGCAGGGTGTTTTCATTGCATGTACATTTGCAATGTAAGATACAGCCACCTATTTAATTTTGTGTTTTAAGCCACTGATGATGCAAAGGTGAGATGTATATGCTATCTCGAGTCTTGAGGGAGACACAAAATTTGAATATTCCAGGTGATGTTTTAAAAAGAAAAAAAAAAAAGGAAAAAAAGGCGTCACTCACTTTTTCAGGACAGTTCATTCAGCAATGAGCACAGGAACAGCAGCCTTTCTTATCTGTCAGTTAATTAAATGTTCTGGAATTTTCAGCAAAACATATCTTCAGATTACAGTTATAAATTAGGTTTTGCTTTCTTGTATTGGATGTAATTATTGAATCATAGCTCGTCTTGTGGAGAAGCATTACATGTACCATTGGTGTACAAAGTCCTGCGTGCGCCAGTTGCTTCTCTGGAGCATGTGTGTTATCTCCGTTGCAGTGACCTCACTGGCGGCCGGTTTTTCCCGTGGCCGTGCTAACAAAGGCAGAGCTCGCCCTGGTCAGGCTGATGACTGTGTTGCGCTCTGCTGTAAGCTCGCATGTTATGGAGGAGAGGTAGACCTAGGGTGGTGTCTGTGAAAACAGAGAACGAATTTACCATCTTTGAACTGACAAAAGCTGCTTAATTTCTTCCTCCTTCAAAAATTACCCAGAAGGAATTTAGTTAATTCAGTATAATACAGTCAAGTCATGCAAATTGTTACCCTCTAATGTGACTTTTAAACCATGATTAAGACAATGTTTTCTTTTTAATTCATGGTTAGTACATGCTGGTATTGAGTTTTGTGGCAAGGTTTTGGTGGCAGGTGGGCAGCAGGGGTGGCTTCTGTGAGAAGACACCAGAAGCTGCCCCTTATGGGTTGGAGCCCCTTCCAGCGGCTCCAGACAGACCAGCCACTGGCCAAAGTGGAGCCCATCGGCAAGGTTAGTAGTGCCTCTGTAATAACATATTTAAGAAAGGGTGGAAAACACTGTGTAGCAGCAGCTGGAAAGAGGAGCAAGAGTATGAGAGAGAAACAGCCTTGCAGACACCAAGGTCAGTGAGAAAGGAGGGAGAGGAGGTGGTCCAGGTGCTGGAGCAGAGGTTCCTCTGCAGGCCCACTGAGGAGCAGGTGGGTGTGCCCTCGGGGGGGGCTGCAGCCTGTAGAGAGGTCCTGGGAGGGACCCCACGCTGGAGCGGGGCAGGAGTGTGAGGAGGAGGGTGTGGCAGACATGAAGTGTTAGGAGCTGACCTCTGTGCTGCTTGGGGGGAGAAGTAGAAGAGTTGGGAGTCAAATTGAGCCTGAGAAGAAGGGTGGGAGTGGTTTTAGTTTTGTTTTTCTTTCTTTCTATCTTAAGCTGTTATACATTGGCAATCAATTAAATTAGTGTTCCCTAAGTCAAATGTTTTGGATGGGATTTGGTGAATTAACTCCCTGTCCTTATCTCAACTCACAAGCTTTTAATCTTTTTTCTCCTCCATCTTACTGAGGAGGGGGAGTGAGAGAGCTGGGTGGCTGTCTGACCAACCCACCACAATGCCAAAATAGACAGAGCTGTGCCGTGCATCCGTGTAGATTTTTCCCTTCTGAGGGTAAAATAATGTTAGAAGATGTATTATTGAAATTAGTTTGGGAAGATGAGAAGCAGATAATTCAGTTCTTATTTGAAGTGCAGTAGTCATCTGTTGCATTAGATGGATATAGTTATTTGCTTAGGCTGAAGATGTGTGATATTAATGAATCTGTTGTGGTGGTGGCAAGCTAATACTTGTTCCTTCAGTCTAAACCATTTCCTGGCAAAAGTAGATTTATTCATTATGCAGTTAAGTCTGGTTTCACTGGGGTTAAAAGCTTAGGCAAAGGAATGACCAAGGAAAGTGGTTGGATGAGGGTGTTTAAAATTCTCAAATCTCTGGTAAATATTAAAGTTTAGATTTAGAAATGATTGCCATATTGAGCAAGAGGACATCGTGCTGGTACTGAGCTGTCTGTGGCTGCCCTTTCCGTTGCAATTCTTGCCTGCAGACCTTTG
This sequence comes from Tetrax tetrax, assembly GCA_009806455.1. Taxonomy (NCBI): domain Eukaryota; kingdom Metazoa; phylum Chordata; class Aves; order Otidiformes; family Otididae; genus Tetrax; species Tetrax tetrax. Next base: position 43,101 of record WHYT01000074.1, read on the forward strand.
GTTCTGTGTGTTGTTTGTGGTTCGGTTCAGGAACTGGGAGTGAAGGTAGGCAGGAGAAGCTGGCAACTGAGTTTCCTTTACAGTGCTGGCTGTTGTGAGAGGACAAGGGCAGTGAAAGACTGCCACAGTACTGTGAACCTTGAGAGGGTTTCTGAGCTGGTAACATAAGTGTGAGTCTGGATCTGTTCTCGTTGGTGGCAGTTTGTCTTCTCGTGCCCTTAAACGGCTGTATTGCCAGTTCTGTACAGCAGCATTCTCTGCTTTTCCCTCTGTAAGTAAACCTAATAGTAGTATTGCCCAAACAGTGTTCTTCAGGTGTTTCACTGTGCAGTGCCTAAAAACGCATTGTGCTCTTGCGAACAGCCATTTATCATACCTAGATACGCATTTTTAGTTTCGTAAGATCAAGAACGGAATCGATGATCTTTTTCTGTTTCTTATCGATACCTAGAAGACATTGTGTTTTAAGTTGACCAGAAAAGCATATGTCATTTCTTTTACGAGAGACTGACAGATGTGAAAGCTATGGTTCTGGCCTTGAAGCCCAAATGATGAAGGGATTAGCCAGGAATTATAAGAAAACAGTGTTTAGTCTGTTCTGAATATAGGGCAGTACAAGTGTATTAAATAGTGGAATTACACCAAAGAAACAAACTCCCTGGTGACAGGCTGAGGTGGCACGTGTCGTGTTTCAACCTCCTCCTGTGTGTCTCCCTCTGAAGTATCACACTGTGTTCCAAGATCTGGAGACAGATGCACCTTGGGGCTGGGAGGAGGTGAGTGGCATTGTGAGGAAGCAGGTGGATGGCCACACATCCTGCTGTCACAGGTGGCGTCTGTTTCTTCAGGTAACTAAGAGTGTCTACAAAAAAATTAGCCTTTTTTTAGGAAGCTTTTTGTTGCTCCTTTCCAAAATGCTCTTGGCAGCTAGCAAGCTGTGCTGTAACTTTATTAATGAGGTGGTGTTGCCGTAGGTTGGGCGATCTGTTTGCAGTACCCTTCAGGTGATGAGAAAATACTAAGCCATATGCCAATCTCTTACTCTTGTCTGGAGGGCTGATGCAACCACCAGCAATTTTTACAGGGCAGTTCATCTTTTTTGATTCTTGGCCAAGTTGTAACTCGTTTTCCCTGACAACACAGAGATGAACTGTGTAAGTTGAACTATATGTAAACCCTGGGTAGGGGTGCACCTTAAATGAGATGCTGTAAGCTCAGCTGTCAGTAATCAAAGTCATTAGTTGCAGGTACTTGTCAGACACACAAAAAATGCCTTTCATGGCTGGCACTCACCCTATTGTAGTGTACCCAAAAGAGATGTAACACTAAAGTCTGCTTTAGTTGTATGGGGCAAATGCAGAAACCCTTTTGCCTGCTCCTAACTAAAATTTCGCCATACGTTCAGTTTGAAAACACTCTCAGGGCATAGAGCACACACCTATGTTTCAAAGGGATAAAACTTGCTGAAGATGTCAAAGGAAGTGAAGACTTCAATTTCCTCCTGCCTCTACCCTCCCACTGTTCTGCTGGCGTGTTAAAAAAACAGCTGACAGTAGAAAGTGCTTTCTAAAATAACACTGACTCCTATCTAGATTTGTGTTTGTGTTTCAGGCCTCAGGGGAGATTGGTATGAGATAAGTTATTTCAAGCACAATGGCTAAGCACAGTACAAGTGTATTGTAATGTTTTGTAAGATGGAATTTAAGCTAAGAGGCAAACCATTATTAATATTACATTGGCACATTCTCAAGTTTTGGCTATATGCCTGGGATTCCTGCAGGCTTGGCACCTAGAGTATCAAATGCATTTAAATACAGATTGTTGGTACTGGGGTTTGAAGTGCAAGTAATAAATTGTTCTTTGTTTATCTGCTAACAAAAACCAAGTACCTAGGCTAAAGTTTTCGGTAGTATTTGTATGTGAGATTTCTTCTGATATTGTTCTACTGAGTAGTGTAGTTGAGGTAGCTTTTGTTGTTGGTTTTAGTAACATTAAATCAATTACTCTGCAACCTTTTTAAAAGTTTCTTTAGGGGGAACTTGATGTTGCATTTGATTTTTGTTTGTTTGTTTATTTCACTATGTATGTTTGACTTCTTGACAGTGGCTCAGGATTGCAGTGTAATCTAAACTATGTCCTTTATTGTTGGACATAGTAAGAAAATTTTAAATAGATGATTATTTGGAGTTATTGCCAAGCTGCTGGCTGTTGTATTTGAGAAGTCGTGGCAGTCTGGTGAGGTCCCCGATGACTGGAAGAGAGGGAACATAACCCCCATTTTTAAAAAGGGAAACAAGGAAGAGCCAGGGAACTACAGGCTGGTCAGCCTCACCTCCGTGCCTGGCAAGGTCATGGAGCAGATTCTCCTGGAAACCACGCTAAGGCACATGGAGAGCAAGGAGGTGGTGTGGTTGGTGACAGCCAACACGGCTTCACCAAGGGCAGATCGTGCCTGACCAATTTGGTGGCCTTCTATGACGGGGTAACAGCATTGGTGGACAAGGGACAAGCAACAGATATCATCTACGTGGACTTGTGCAAAGCTTTTGACACTGTCCCGCACGACATCCTTCTCTAAACTAGAGAGGCATGGGTTTGATGGACAGAGCACTCGGTGGATAAGGAGTTGGCTAGATGGCCGCACTCAGAGAGTGGTGGTCAACGGCTCGATGTCCAAGTGGAGACTGGTCACCAGTGGCGTCCCTCAGGGGTCCGTGTTGGGCCCGGCCCTGTTCAACATCTTTGTCGGCGATATGGACAGTGGGATAGAGGGCACCCTCAGCAAGTTCACCGATGACACCAAGCTGAGTGGTGCCGTCGACATGCTCGAAGGGAGGGATGCCATCCAGAAGGACCTGGACAGCCTGGAGAGGTGGGCCCGTGCCAACCTCATGAAGTTCAACCAGGCCAAGTGCAAGGTCCTGCATCTGGGTCATGGCAATCCCAGGCACAAATACAGACTGGGCGGAGAATGGATGGAGAGCAGCCCTGAGGAGAAAGACTTGGGAGTGCTGGTGGACGAGAGGCTCACCATGAGCGGGCAATGTGCCCTTGCGGCCCAGAAGGCCAATGGCATCCTGGGCTGCATCAAGAGGAGTGTGGCCAGCAGGTCGAGAGAGGTGATTGTCCCCCTCTACTCTGCCCTGGTGAGACCCCACCTGGAGTACTGTGTCCAGTTCTGGAGTCCCCAACATAAGAAGGACATGGACCAGTTGCAGAGGGTCCAGAGGAGGGCCACGAAGATGATCAGAG
>WHYT01000075.1:0-21895 GCA_009806455.1 Tetrax tetrax
GTACCGGTCCCGGTGCCGCCCCCCCCCGGTCCCGCCGGGCCCCGCCGCGGGCCGCTCACCAGGGCTCACGCGCGTACTCCTCCATCTTGCCGGCCGCCCTCGCCCGCCTTCCCGCCCGCGCGATTGGCTCGCCGCCTGCCGCACTGGCCAATGGGAGAGGAGGGCGGGACTAAGCGGCGGGGAGAGGGAGGTCTGCGCATGCGCTCCGCCCCCTTTGGCCCCGCCCAGCGGTGTCGCCGTCCCGGGGCCTGCGGGCACCGGTCCCGCCGTGAGGCGGCCCCGGGGAGGGCCCGCTTCGGTTGGCAGGCCCGTTCGTGTCGTCTTCGGGTATCAGCCACCCCCCCGGGGAAGAGGAGAGGGCGCTTGGGCGGGCCTGTCCTCCCCAGGGCGCTCTGAGGCCTGGCCGCGGCTCGGGGCCGAGGAGAGGCCCCGGGGCAGAACAAATAGCACACAAATCGGTCAGGGCTGGGCCAGCGGCGCCCCGACAAAGGCCCGGAACACAAAGCGGCCGTTCTTTAGCCCTCTGATACCTACTGCCCGCGGTAAAGGCGTGAGCAGAGCTGAGGGGCAGGGCTCAGGCGATCCCCGAGGCCTCAGGCAGCTGCTGGGCCTGCCATCGCCGCCCGACGTGCTGGCACGCCCTGCCATCGCCGCCCGACGTGCTGGGACGCCCTGCCATCGCCGCCCGACGTGCTGGGACGCCCTGCCATCGCCACCCGACGTGCTGGGACGCCCTGCCATTGCCGCCCGACGTGCTGGGACGCCCTGCCATCGCCGCCCGACATGCTGGGACGCCCTGCCATCGCCACCCGACGTGCTGGGACGGCCTGGAAGCGGAGAAGGCGGCTGGCGGTACCCGGCTGAGCTGGAGGAGGACGCGTGCACGGTGACGGAGGGGTCGGTGCCCACGCTGAGGGCGTCTGTCCCACCGGAGCTGCTGAGGAGCGGTGCCCACCTTGCTCCTGGCGCTGCTGGGCTGACCTTGAGGTGGTCCTGGGAACATTCCTGTGCGCTGGGCAGCGTGAGCGAGAGCTGGGCCGTGAGGTCCCCCTCCAGAGACAGTTCAGGGAGGCTGGGAAGTAGCTGAAAACCAGAGAATCAGTCCGTGCTGGCAGCAAATCCAGAGCAGCCTGTGAAGCCCCTAAAGCTTTTCCCCGCATGTTTGTAAGTGCTTTAAGTTGTAAATCACTCTTTTCACACTCCTAATTTAACCTTACACTGCACTCTGTTGTAAGGGCGGTCAGTCGTTCGGTTGCGTCCCGGTGCACTTAGTTGCTCTAAGAAATCACTGGCTGAAGGAACGGAAAGGAGCTGAATCGTTTGAATTTGCTGTTTTCGAAGGCTCTAAAAGACCCCGTGTGAATGTGAGCCGTCCGGATCCCAGCGCTGCCACGGCCTGTTTGTCCTTGCTGAAGGCAGAGCCGGCGCGGAGGGTGATGCAGTAACGGAGGTCACCAGGAGATGGTATTGTGGCTTCTGCTGTGGCGGAGGGGAGATGGAGAATCTCAGCCTGGTCCCAGGGAGCGGAGCTCTCCGCTCTGGTGGCCTCCGTTACCGCTGTGACTGGTCCCACGCTGGGAGTCGCCAAAGGGACCTCCCGTCGCTCAGCTGGGGGCACTGGTGGCACCGCTGGGCAGGCTGCGGGTAGGTGCTCAAGGGCTTTCTGGGTTTTCCTGAATTTCCCTGCGCCAAGAGCCAGTTACTTTCCCAATGTATAAAGTCTTCTCCGCACTTCCTTCACTCCCACGTGAGCAGGTTTTTGGCAGGGAGGTTCTGGGTGAAGTTGCGGTTGGGTTTGGGACAGAAGGGGTTTCTCTCACTGGCCGAGAGACCAACATGTTCCAGAGCCGTCACGCGTCCCAGCGGGGCAGGGAGATTTCACTTTCTCAAGGGACATCTTATAAAATGAAAAAAAAAAAAGATCAGTGTGTTTAACCTTTCCTTCTGCAGGCTCCAAAGGAAAGGGAAATAAAACAGATGAGAGGAATCCATCCAGTCTTCCGTCGTCCTTTATCAGCTAACAGGAAAAAATAAAGGCAGAGGGATGGTCCTGGGTGGTGGCACGGGAGATGGGGGCACAGGGAGCTTTCCCAGCCCTGCCAGAGACGCTGTCCGTGTGCCTGGACCGCGTATGGGTCTGACTGCCTCGGTTCCTCGTCTCCGAGACGCCGCTAATCGCGTGTTTGAAGGGCGTGTGGTGCAGCAATATTCGTTAGTGCCTCCGAGGGGCTCGGTTGCTATGGAGATGGGGATCCTGATAAACGCGGAGGCTCGGAGCTGCGCCAAACCGTGCCGTCCCGCGCCGCGCCACACCCAGAGCCGGCCCGGGGGTCCCCGCAGACGTCCCCAGTGCCGGTGGCTGCTGTCCCGCGGGGGAGCAGGCAGCGCAGACAGATCCAGAGCTCCCTTACGCCGGGGTGAATACACTAGGTTTGCTTATTGTGTTTTCTTTCTTACGGCACCAAGAACTCCGCAATCTGGAGCAGCCGGAGCTGCGCTAATGTCCCGTTTTGGAGAGGTGGCAGCCAAGATAAATGGCAGTGAGACCATCCAGTGTGAACCAGGACAGGTTCAGGGTGACGCCTGCTTCTCTCCCGGCTTTTTTTCTGCTGATGAAGGAATATTTCTCTGCAAAACTCTGACTCTGTGTTACTGCTGCGTAGCCAGCTCGGTGGAGGAGAGCCTGGCAGAGGTGGGCTCCCAAATCAGGGAAGGAGGTTGAGGAGAAACCTGGCAACGTGGAAGCTAAAACCGACAGTTTCTTCTACAATCTGGAAAAAATCTCCGTCGTGCTGGTGAATCCTAGGAAGGCTATGAGCAGGAGCTGTGATGCTGGGGATAAATGCCATCCTAGAACACAAGAATGTGCGTTTCCCGTCGGGATGGGGAGTGTCTAGCTCATAACGGGAGGCACTGGGAGACTCACCTGGAGCACCCTGCGCCTCTGCTCTGGATGGGACCTGAGCCAGGGAGGTGGGCAGGGAAGGTAATTAGACTAACGAGGAAAATCTTATGAGAGCTTACGTTACAGAAGAAGACTGAAGGGCTGCTTGTTTGGACTGCAGCCAAAGAGAAAGGCCTGAGAGCAGGCAGTAAATATCAGGAGGATGATAAAGGATGAAGTTGGCAGCGTAACGAATGGGAACAGAGTGCTGTGCGTGGGCTAAAGCTGCCTTGAAACTCGGAGCGAAGAGCCTACCCCGCTCTGTCCCCCTGGGAGAACTTGCAGGTGCCAGCCAGCTTCTCTACGGATTAGGCCGATGGAAAGTAGGTGCCTCCAGCCAAAGCCCAGGCTTAGGGCACTGCCTGGACCCCAAGCAGGAGAGCCTGAGGAATGCAGTCTGTGCAGAAGGAGGGATGTCTCTGGGGCTTGGCGCGGGGAAACGGGAGTGTTGTGATGAAGAGCAGCTGCAGAAACAGCCCGGCGGAGGACGAGGAAGCGGCAGCAGCTCCGATAAAGCGGGGACGGTGCTGGGGTCAGACTCTGCAGAGCGAGGAGCGGGCGCCGGGCTGGGCTGGCAACTCGCTGCCTCCTCCTGGCTTCGAAGGCGCTGGACTTCTGCACATCCTTTGTAAAGAAACCAGTCTGCACCAGCAACGTAACGGCCCGCCGCCTCTTTCCCGAAGGGCTGCGCGCTGCGGCTCGCCGCACGGATCCTGGAGAGCAGCAGGATAAAGATGAAAATGTTCTCTGCGGTGGGCACTTCACGGCTGATTTCAGCAACGAGCTGGCACTCTCCCAGCAGAAGTCCTCCCCTCCTGGAACGGAGGAGACCCCTCGTATCTTCCGAGCCACGCTGACCCCTTTACGAGCCACGCTGACCCCTTCACTAGCCCCCCAGCACCCATGGGCACGTGCTCGGGATCTGCCTCCCCCACCCCAGATCCCCCAGCCTGCCAGCTTGTGCATTTTTGCGTGTTTTCTCACTGGGTTGGCCCTTTGCCTTTAAAAGGCTAAATACTCCGGACTAAATTTGGTCATGCAGCTCTGCATGGTTCCCTGGAATGTCCTCGGGTTTCAGGCTCCTCTGATAGCGCCATTCCCCGCCTCCCGCTGGGCTCCATTGGCTTCCCAGCGCCCGAATCGCTCCTGGGTCCTGTTATTGGCCAACTCTTGGACCGAGGGGTGTCCCCTCTTTATAACCACTATGTCTTGGGCTGCAGCGAGCCAGAGCTGCTGAGATTTAACACTTCAGCACCTGCTGCCGCTGCGGGAAGCAGTCTTGGAGCTTCGGCTTCTTTTTTTTTTTCTCCTTCCTTGGGTACCACACATAACCGCAACCGTGTCTCGCCAGCGAGCCAAGATGTCCAAAGTGGCCAAATATCGGCGACAAGTCAGTGAAGATCCAGATATTGACAATTTGTTGTCTACTCTGTCTCCAGAGGAGATGGAAGAGCTGCAAAAGGAGCTGGATGTGGTGGATCCAGATGGAAGCATCCCTCTGGAGCTCGGTCAGAAAAACCAAACAGAAAATTCCCCAGCCGGCCCGCAAAACTGCGACACGAGGCTCAATCACTGCGACAAGGAGACCAGGAGACATATTCAGAGGGAGCACTCGGTAGATGTAAGTCCCACCTCCCCACGCTCGAGCTGGTTTGGTGAGAAATGCCGGGGCGTACCTGTGAACCCCGTTGGGCTGCTCTGGGGGAGGAGATGGAGAACACGAAGCGCGGGAAAGGCGTGCGGGGCTTGCTGAGGAGGAGCTGTCACGCAGGGAGCGGAGGAGCGAGGCAGGGAGCTGGTCCAGGAGCTCCGGGAGGGAACGGTGTGTTTCGTGAGATCCAGGCCAAAGCCTGTGCTGGGGCCAGGGTGTTCTCTCTGCCTCTGCCCTGACATCCTCCGGTACTCCCGAAACGCGGTCGGAGGGGCCGGTGCGGTAACAGCGATCCCGCAGGCTGCGTTTCTTTTTCCTCTTGTCTTTTCCTTTGGAGATCTCCAGACTCACGGTCCCTTCAATTCCTCTTGTCCAAAAGCTTAAACAGCCTCTGGTTCTTGTGGAGTGAAAAAAGTGTGGTGCTTTGTGCAAATCACCCCCAGAAGCAGGTTTTGCCCCAAGCCGTTTGTTTGATGTTTATTGTTCAGCTAAAATTAAATATTTTATTTTGATTTGCCTATGTTTATCTCCTTTAGTAGCTTGCTTTGAGCTAGAAAGCTTCGTGCCAGTCCCTCTCCTCTTTTTGTGCCTCGCCTTACTGGGAGCCAGTCCCACTTCTCTGTAACATTTATTAACCTCTGCACTAAGAATATTTGGTATGTGGTTCGTGCGTGGGAAGCTGCGAAGCAGTTGGTTTCCCTAGTTTTTCACGGCAGGCTGAGCCAGAAAGTGAAAGAAGGCGACTCTTGGGTTATTTATCTGCGTGGTCACGGGCAGATTTCGTACCCCAGGCTGGATTGGCACCTGCTGGGACGGGACAGGGCTGGGGAGAACCAGCAGTGTAAGCAAGGCAGATACTTACGTGGGTACCCCTCTGCTGACTGCTCCGGCTCCGATTCCTTGGCTATTCCAGGTCACCCAGCAGTAGCCCTGCATCTCCCAGCCGAGCATCGAGCTCTGGCTGCCCCGTGAGCCCTTGGAAACAGCTCTTTATGGTCTTCTCCTGACTGGAACCTGGGAGAAAACAGGGAGAAAAAGATGAAAATTGTGGCTGTGGGAGAAATAAATGATGGTTTATTTTGGAGACCTGAACAAGGGGTTAAACGGTTCCCCCCACCCCTCATGAGCTTCGGCTCTGGTCGGGAGGATACGCGCAGCCTTCGCCTCCTAGACGTGGCCTTTGGCGTGGGCTGGGAGACAGGAGTGCCCCGAGAGCGCCCGGTTCATTTTCCCACCCGCGGGCTGGTGGAAAACCTTCCCTGCGGTGAGGAAACCGCAGGGGCTGCAGGACAAACCTGCCTGGAAAGAGAAACGCTCTTCTGCCGGACCAGTTATCCCAGTGACGCCTGCAGAGGCGTGCATTGGGTTGCAGGTGATCCCAGTTTGCGGCCAGCGCTGAGGGCTGGCACTGGAAAAGCTGCTTTTTCAGGTGGGGCCGACTCTTGCGTTCGGCGTCACTGGTGATGCTGGTTTGGTTTTAGCTGCGGGCAGATGGGGAGTCGACTGATAACTGGGGCAGGGAAGTGTCCGTGAGCAGCAGGAAGGGAGGAAATTTGTGGGTTTTGGAAGAGAGCTAGGAAATCGTCTGGTTAAACACATTATTTGTAGTTATTCTGGTGAAATTACGTTATTTGGAAGCCACCTGAGAGCACGCGTGTGTCTGCGCGCCGCGGGAGAGGGCTGGGGGTGGTGGCAAGGGATGGCGGGAGGAGGAGAGGCGCCGCGGGAGAGGGTGTTCGGCTCCGGCTGGCGGGGAGGGCGGCTGCGGGGGTCCTGAGAAAAGCTCTCCTCGTGCTTTCCTCTCAACTCCAGGAGCTTCGGCCGCGGAAGACAAAGCAAGCTGGCTGCCAGTCAGATTTGTCAGGGAAACTGGCCCAGTTAGATTGCACTGCAGTAACTGGATATGGCAGAACTGACTTTCTTCTTCTGTTTCAATCTGGAGACCCAGAAAAAAAAAAAAAAAATCCTTCGCCTCTTCCTCCTTGGCATTGTTAGGACCTGGGATTAGCACCTGGGAAATGCCAGCTCCCGGCGCTGGGAGCCCATGCCGGGGGTGCCTTTGCTCCCCACGGGGTGTGAGGATGGGGTGGGATGGGGTGGGATGGGACGGGATCATCAGACCACAGAGGAGAGACACCAGCTCAGAAAGCCAATGGGCGCAGGGTGCAGCGAGCACGCGGAGCCATCCGGAGCATCCCAGGCGCCCTGAGGCCCGTGATGACAAATCCCCTCTCTCCTATCAGCCGATTTCACGTTGCAGCAGGCAGCAAAACCCTCGTCCCTGCCGACGCGGGCGTTGGCGGCTGCACACCCCCGGGGGCCGGGGCAGCACCCGACCCAAGCTGCTGCGCTCCTGCTTTTCCTCCTCCCTCCCGTTCTCCCCCCAATTCCTTCGCCCCCTCGTTGCGCAGTAGCTGGTGGGGTGCTGTCTGCGAGGACGCGCAGGAATTTCTCCAAAGTGCAAAAGAAGGTGTTTTAAAGGGAAAGGCTGAGTTTCTGCCCGTCTCGCGGTTGTTTTTGCAGGCGTTGCTCTGTTCTTGGACCGGCTCCAGACACCCCCATTCCCTTCGAAATTTTGGGAGGAGAGAGTATATTTAGAAATATTGTAACTGCATAATAACACATCTTCTCCGTGCTGAAAAGGGCAAACTTGGGTAACTAGGAAGCAGTTTATAAACAGCCCAAAATAGATGTGAGCTTTGCCCTAACTTCTCCTCCCTGGCGAGCCAAATCTACAACTTGGTGATGCATTCATTAATTAATTAATCTTCCTTTTGTGTTGCTAGTGAGTGAAAGTATACCCCAGTTCAACAGTGGGGCTGGGGACAGTGCCTCTCTTCGGATGCGCCTTGGAGGTCCGTGTGTCGTGGGAGCCGTCGCTAAACTGATATTCGTGAGCAGATAAATGAAGATAAATGATTTCTAATAGCTCATGGGTCTTCACCGTAACGGGCAAAGATGTAACGAGAGAGAAGTTCCGGTTAGAAACGTGCTGTAAAGCTGAAGCGGTGGCATGAACCAAAGGATTGTTTACCTGGGGGCACAGCTGAGTTGCTATCGTTGAAATCTTTGTTTCGTGGCTGGGATTTCTCTCCAGGAGGAAGAGCTGTGCCAGGGGACGGGGGCTCAGCGCGGGTGTCTCCGCGGGGTGGGTTTCTCTGACAGCTGAGCTCTATGAGGAGATGGGTTTTGTGAGATGCTGGTGACATCTTCTTTAAAAAGCACATATCCATGTGTATGGCACTACGATCCACACCCTGCAGACACCCCCCTCTTTCCCGTTGGCCTTCTGTCGCTCCTGAACCCCCCAGGGGTACCTTTGCTGGGAGGGACCTGGCTGAGAAGAGCTACGCCGTGGGAAGGACCACCGCCCTGCGTGAACTGCGTGTGCCGTGGGAAGGACCACCGCCCTGTGTGAACTGCGTGTGCCGTGGGACCGGTGGTTTGGTGGACGAGCGCTCCTTAGCAGTTGCCATATCCATAGCAAGAGGTTTTACTTTTTCAAAGCACGCCACAAAATCCACTGGCTGCTGTTCTTGGCTCTCCTTGGGTTCCCACCCAAAGGCGGCTCCCAAAACACTGAGGCAGAGGCAGCCCTTCCTTGTGCCCTCCTTCTCCAGCACCACTGCCTCCCCTGGGAATGCATGGAGCCTCCTTCCCTCAACTTCACCCGTGAGGAGAGGGCACCTGGATGTCCCAGTCCCATCAGAGTCCCCAGTCCTGCCTCCCGACAGGGCTGCACTGATTTTGTGCTGCTTCAAGCATGGATGGCTGGGAAAATGCAGGGAATTTGCATGCGGGGGCATTATCCCATTATCATTCCAGGGCAACAAAACCATTTCTTTTAGCAAGACGTGTGCACGCATGGTAGACATCTCTTTCCATGCAAGCCTAGGGACCAGCTTCTTGGAGGAGAAGGCTCTGAAGAGGAGATGTTGGATGCCAGGGCAGATGTGCACAGCCAGGGCCAGCTGCGCACAGTGCAGGTGGCCCCCGTATTTTTGTCTCCCGAGGGCTGAACACCCTTCCCACAGGAGGAGCTGCAGTGGCTCAGGAAGTGTCTTCCAGCGCCTTTCCCCTTCCTTTCGGATGTCCCACTCCCCACGTGTGCTCCTGCACAGGCGAGGCATCTCCTGTTCCTCATCCCCCCTCATTCCCTCATCCCGGAGGGAAAAGCAGTGACCCTGGGAGGAGTTTCCTTCATCCAGAGGCAGCGTGTCCAAAGGATGCCGGTGCCAGAGGGCAGCAGGTCCCATTGCCATGGATAGGGATTACAAAACTCTTTGGGAAGGTCTGGTAAAGTCCTGCCTTCCGTTCTGACTTACTGGGGAGTGTGCGTGCAGGCTTGGCGCTCGCTGCCGGGTGCCGTTTAATGCAGTTACTGGTGGAGGGCAACGCCAGGAAAAGTGGGGATCCCGACCAACGAGCCCTTCTTCAACACCGCGGAATAACAAGTTAGCATTTAAATTTCTTACTGATGCTCAAAGCTTGTCAGCTTTTGGGGGAAAATATCTGGAGGAAAAGCAAGCTGCCCTTTTAAATAGCTGGGGCGGACTCAAGGGCAATTGCAAACAAGGGAAGAAGTGGTTGTATCATTCTTCAAGCATCTTACCAGTCCGTGACTAACACACGCGTCTTTAAACTCCGCTGTTCTGTTTATCAGCCCGTTCTGTCCGTGTGCCAAGACCGTTCCTTCTCTCTTCCAAGAGCCTCCACCGATTCCCCGCTCTTGCCTTTCCTTTAACCGTGTCCCAGGCAGTCGCTAGGTCTGGGTTGCCTGCGTGTCCCTCGTCACAACCAGCTGTTGTAGCTCCTGGCCTCCAAACGAGGTGTAAGGCGGGGGGGACGCTGGAGCACCCGTTCTCCTGCTGCTCCTCCAGCAGCGCCCAGCTCGCGCCGGGGTGGGGAAGGGACGCGGGGGTGGGTCCTTCCACCGGCACATCGGGTGGGAGCGGAGCTGGCGGCTCCCTGCTCTTTGCCTTAATCCCACAGACGACAGCCAGGAATATCCAAAAGAGTCACACAGTTTGAGAGCAACCAAAGGCCTTGGGTCGTTCCTGTTTGGTCCTTGAAGGAGGCCACAGGCAAAGAGAGGAGCGGGAGCGATCCGACGGCAGATAACCGGAGAGCGGCCGAAGGCAGTGAGGTGGCAACGCACCCGGCCTTGAACGGCGTTTCTGAGCGAACGGCGTGAGAAGGGACCTCGCCGCCGCATCCGTGTTTTCGTAACGCCTTTGGGAAATGGTGGCAGAAATCTTGTTTTGCCGTGAGCAGAGCGAGCGGCAGCGCAAAGCGTTCCCAGCGACTCCTAGGTCACGCTGCAGGCACACTGTCTGGGAGACACACGGCCCATCTAAGGGCATAAGCAGGGAAAAAAAGCTGGATTTCTAGTCAGTCTGAAAAAAAAACAACACAAGGGTAAAAAGCAGAGTTCTATATTTACATAAACCACAACTGGGATGCAGATAAATCCCTGGAAATGCTTGGAGTGTTCAGCTTATATGGGCCGCGCTGCCCAGGAGGTTTATTATCTGTTTGTGTTGCGCTGATAAATAGACGAAGAGAGGAGGAAAAGAGCTGGGATCCTTTACGTATCGCTTTCTTTGCAGCGTTGTGACATCGTTTGCATGCTAAAATGGTCTGGGTGACTCAGCTCCCAGCAGGACGCTGGGATTAACTGGTGGTGTCACTCAAGCCCACCCTTTGCCGCGGTGGGAATCGCCGCACGGCAGAGCGAGAGGATCTGGCTTTGCGGGGGAGGAGGTGTCAGGGCACCGGTTTGGAAGTCGCGGCGGGGACAGCGGCAGTGGACCGGGCCGTGCCACCGAGTGACGTGAGTCCCGATGCCCGGCACGGGAACCGACACCCGCACAGCCGTGAGAGCTGCCCACAGCGACGGGAGCTGCAGTTTGCTTCCTTTCAGGGAAGATCTTCAGTTTCTCAGAGCCAGCGACCGCGGCTCCTGGCACGCACGGCTTTATCTCGTGAAGCGCTGTGCTCTGCGCTGCAGCTCCCACGTGGCGCGGGAGCCCAGGGCGCCGGTGCTCCCGTTTCTCATACGCTGTTTCAGGGTTTTGACCAGCAAAGCAGCTCTCTGATTTTGGCAGGTAGGCACCTGAGGCTGGGGCTCATCTCACTTGCTTCAAAGACCTGGATTCATCCTCCCACACCGGGTGCGGCCACCGGGGTCTCCGTGGTGGTCCCATGGGCTGGCTGATGGGAGACCTGCACCAGCAAGGGGCCTGGAGATGCTCTCCTGGTAGCCAGTCCTGCTTCTTGAGCATCTCCAGCCCTCCATGACGCCGAGGATGGGAGACAGGATTTAAGACTGGCTAGGGCTGATTCTGTTCTGTTCCTAAAAATGTGAGGAATGCTCTTTGTGGGCTGCCCACGGAAAGTGCGCCGGGCAGAAATCCAACCGTGAGGTGGCCGTGGTGTGAATTGCTGACGTTCACCGCCCTTTGCAACCTCTGCAAGGCCATAGAGAAAAGGTCTGATCTTGGGAACACCCGGTTCAGCCATGGCAGTGCCAGGAGAAGAGGCCGGGAAAATGATGGGTAGAAGAGAAAAACCCCGACTTCTAAAAACAGATTTCGTTAGAGAAACAAAAGTTTCCATTTGCCAAGTATCCAGCAGCTCGAAGGGCTTTCTGGAAAATGGCTGCGTGTCCCCGTGGAGGGGCTGGAGCGATTCTGTTAGAGGAAACCCTGGTGAAACGTTTGTTTTCGGCCTTAATTCAGCAATGGAAGCAGAGCAAGACAAAAGCCGGGGCCAGAAGTTGTCCGGTCTCTGGAGAACAGTGCTGCATCTCAGGAGGAGGATGTTTTTAAAACCGTTGGCCTGGGAAGTGCAAGGAGACAGTGATATTTGGGGTCAGAGAGGTCTGAGCAGAAGGGAAGGGGAATAACTGAGCTCCTCGTTAAAATAACAGAGCAATAGCTGGAGCGGGGCAGGGCAAGAAGTTGTTTACATCGCTCTGGGCCTTAGCACACAGAGCGTGGCCGGGGGGTCGTGCTGGCTCTGCGCGTGTCCCAGAGCTGGAGGCTGAGGTCCTTTCGCCCTTGCTTCATGCCGAAAAAATCCAAATGTGCCAAGAGAGAAACTGTTTGCTGCCTGGGAATGGTCCGTGGGAGCCAGAGCTCTGCGGGGCGTAGAGGGGGTGCGAGCGGGGTGTCTCACACCCCAGGACGGGGCGAGGTAGGTGAGGACCAGAGGGCCACTGCTGCAGGTAGAGCAGCGCCCGAGCCCCTCGTGAGCGGGGTGGGTGTCGCGTCGATCTGGACTTGACTGGCCTGGGCGAGTGGTCAGCAGAAGCCTCGTGGTCCTGCTTCCTCTGGTGGTCTCTTCGGTCCGGGTTTAGTAGCCCTCAGGATTTGGCCAAGGACACAGGATTTTTTCCAGGAATGTCCTTGGCTCTGAGTTGTCCCTGGGTTACTCAAAATTGGCCGAGGAACCGAGGAAAGGAACAGCTTGGCCAGCTTGTTGTGCTTTAGCTTGGCTCCAGCAGCCCTCTCACATGCCGAGAGTGTAATGGGGACCCAAATACCCAGGAACGTCCAGTGCAAAACAACCTGCCCTTGCCCACGGGCCACTTGCCCACACAGTGGGACTGTCTCTGGGGTCATCCCCGTCCCCTGGGAGCTCTCACATGGCTTGTGCCCAGCCCCTTCACCCGCGGTCACGCTGAGGGGTGGTGGGATGCTGGGGCCTCTCCCACAGCCTCTGGCTGGGGTTTGGGGTGGCCGGGCGGGATGGAGGGGACACTGCGGCTCCCTTAGAGCCCACGCAACTGGGTAGGCATCTCCAGAGGATGACGCAGATGCCCAAGGTTAGAGCTGTGGATCCCGGAGTCTTTTGGTGGCTCTGGAGATCTTTGTAGGACTCGGTAGCATGTGTAGGACAGGCTGAAACCCCTCAACCAGTGATACCAGATTGGCTCGTTAGTTATGGATCCATAATTGCGCTTAAACTCCCTACTTCAAATAACCAAACCCAGCTTCCTTTGTTGCCAGTCTGGTCTGGGAGCCCCCAGCTGACCAACAGTTTTTGGTGAGCTGTCTCTCTGTCTCTCAGAGGTCTCCCCTCATCCCTGGGGCTTGCTGGCATTCCTCGGGATTTGCGTGGGACCAATGGAGCTTTGCTGGTGGGTACCTGTTGCCTAAGCCATGCCCTGCCAAAAGACGAACTGGAAAATGTCCTGTTGGCTGAGGCTGGGAGAAAGGGAGGGGTCTCTTGGCCTGGCAGGGTTGTGGTTGCCTTGCAAGGAGCACGGCTCTGGGTGGACAGTCTCTGCTGGCGGCAAAAGCCCTGTGCCGGGCGGGGAGCGTGCCGAAACGGCTGCTGGAGAGGAGGGAGTCTGAAGGAGAAGACTCATGCGCTCCAGTGGACTCCGTGCAGAAATTACACCAGTGGCTGAAATCATTCCTGGGTTAATTAAGTTAGGTCCAATTAAGCTGGTCCAATTGTCCTTCAGCAGGCACCTGCACCTCGGTTTAGGAGCGCCGAGCTCCTCACAACCGGTGGTAACTCCTTGGTGCTTGCAAAAGCGTCGGCACAAGACTTGTGTCTCCAGATGGACGTGCAGCCGGGTGGATCGGTGCGATTCCCACGCGTGCGGAGGTTCTGAAGGCACCGGCTCCGTGGTTTCCCCTCAGATCCCTCAGGAACAGCTGTCCCCGTGGCGGCAGGCAGGCGAGGACCGTGCCGCTCTGCTCGGTGTGCGTGAAGCCCGTGTCCCCGTCGCCAGCAGCCGGAGCCCTCAGCCGTGTGGAGCTAGCCCCGGATTTTCCGGCAGTGCTGGTGGTTGGGATGGGCCCGATCCTGGCTCAGGCGTCCCGTCTCGTGCTCTCGGTGCTCTCACATCAGCTGGGGGTGATGTCTCGCAGCCGCGGGACGCAGTTGGCTTCCAGAGGCCACCAGAGCTGCAGGTGACGCTACGTGCCGAGTCGGTGTCAGGCCTGCAGGTTGAGTTTGCTGTTTCTGGCGCCGTTTTCACGTGAGCTGCAGGTGCGGGTTTGGCCCCGAAGTCTCCTGCTGACAGTCCCGTTTCCTCCTGGGACGCAGCGTGCCGCGTGTCCCCAGCGGTGACCCTCACGGAGGAGCCATCCTGGCCTCTTCTGGTTTCTCCCTTTCATCCAAGCCCTACTCAAACCCGGGTGGGGCACGGCTCCCCGGAGCCGACACGGAGCCGCTCGGCAGCGCGTGGCCCCGGGGCTCCCATCTTTACGTCTTGTTCTTTAACTGGGCCCAGCACGCGGCGTGGTGGAGCGGTACGTCCAGCCTGGTCATCGGGGCCGTGAGGGACTCTTCCCAGGACATGCCTCTGAAAATAACTGCAGGCTGGTGAAAGCTGGCCCCTTCCAAAGGCAAAACATTTGTTCTACAAATGTATTTCCACACGTTCCCTGTGCCAGGGACCCACGTCGCAGCAGCCAGGCCACAGAGCCCCTTCCCTCCAGCCTGGGGACAGCTCTGCGAGTCCCTGCGTAACCCACCCTGTCCTCTCCTCTCCTTTCCCTTGGAAACCCGCTGGTGGGCACGGCGGGCTGCCCGGCGCTGAGCAAGCATCCAGAGCAGTACCTACACCCAAACAGCAATTTTCTACCCCAAAACGAGCTGAGGGACTTCCAGGGCAGGAGGTGAGACGCTCAGTCCACCGCCCCATCCCCACCACCCGCAGCAGATCCCGGCAGCCCCCTTGCTCCGCTCCGCTCCCACCCATCCCCGGCTCGGCCAGCTGCTCCATCCCCGTCCCTCGCTCCGCGTCGGGAGCGGTGCTGCGAAGGCTCAGATTCCAGGCAAGAAGTTCCCAGTCTCCTTTGCCTTTTAAGGAAACATCGGAGTGGGTTTGAGGGTTCCAAACGCTAACGAGCAACGGCAATGCTCATTTTAGTCTATTTAGAGGAAACGGGGAGGCATTTCAGTTCATCAAAACACTGGTGATTAATCAGCCCGGGTACCAGGCTGTTTTCATTAGGCTTATTTTTAAAGGTCTGACACGCTGTGTAAAAATATTCCCCTAATAACCGCGCTCGCGGCAGAGGGAACGGCGCGGGAGGGGGCGCGGCGGCGCTGGTTTCTAGGTACCCAAGGTAAATATGTCAGCGCGGCGGACAGGAGCGAGCAGGATGGCAGTGCAGAGGGCACGGGGCTGGCGCTGGCCGCCGCGGATGGAGGTGGCCTGGCCGGTGGCCTGGGCGGCACGAGAAGGTGCGCTGGTGGCTGCAGGGACAACCAGGGCTTCAAGACCAGGGGAAGGGTGCGTTTCTCTGTCCTCCTTCGCATCACCCTGCCGCCCGGCTCCTCTGCTGAGCTCCAGGAGCCAGAGCAACGTGCTTCGTTCCAGCCCGGAGGCGACGGCTTCTGCGCCGTCACCGGGTGAGCAGAGCCCGGCCGGCGTCACCGTGGACACCGCGAGAGCCCGGGGATGGGTGCAGGGCAGGAGGGGGTGAAGGCTCGCTCCCTCCTCGGCCTCAGGTAGAGCCAAGAGCGGCTTCTGCTGAGGCGTGCAGCAGCCCCTCCGCAAACTTGCGGGGAGGAGCTAAGGGAGAGCACAGCTTTTGGGAAAACAAGCCTTTGGCCTGGCTTTAGGGATGTCCCCAGGCTCCACCAAGGGATGGAGGGTCCCGTGCGAGCCGTGGCAGATGGGTAAGAGCGACCCTTGGCTTTTGAAACACGGATTTGATTTCTTGCCTGCAAGATTTTGCTCCTGGCTCCTCCCATCCTGCCACTGATGGAGCTGGGTGCCCACACAGGGTGCACCCCGGCCGGACAGGGGTGCCGCGACCAAGGCAGCCCCGCGTTGAGTGACACAGCTGGAATGCCTCTTAATTCTTGCTACCAACTTGCAGCTCTTTGACAGGATCCCTCCAGCTCATCCCAAATTTGCTGGACACACGTGATCCCGCAGACGCTGCCCACAGCGGCAGCAGTACCCGCAGCCGGTCGCTGCAGGTCCACTCCCCTCCCTGTTTTCCCTGCGCGGGGGCACAGCTGGCTCCTTTTCCCCCAGCTCCTTCCCCACCTCCTGCTCTCTGGCTCCAGCCCCTCCTTCCCGCAGACCTGCCCCGTGCCACAGCCCCTGGACGTGTGACAACGCATCCGTGGATGGAAGGTTTAACGAGAACAACGCTAACGATGCGATAACAAGACGTTCCCAGCACTTGCTACAGCGGCTTTGCTAAGCAGAGATTTGCCCTGCATCTTATTTTGCTCCGGTTGCATCTTGTTTGGAGAAATCCATCGCCTTCTCTGAGCATGGGGGATGTTGTAGGTCCTTCTCCCAGGGTTTTCCTCCCTTTTTCCAAGATTTGCTCATTCTTGGCCAAAGCCTTTGCTCTGCTTGGTCTTGGATGGCCCAGGGAGCTTAGGGGAGACTCAGGTCTCCCTGCTGTCCCAGCTCGGCCGGGAAGGAGAAGGCTTTTTGGAGAGCTTGGTGTGGAGAGGAGGCTGGTAGCTCCGGAGGAGCGCTCAGCCTGCGGACACGCAGGGCTGCAGAGCCTTGAGGGGACAGGGACCTTGTCGCAGGGACCTGCAAGAAACCTCCAGCCTGGGACATCCCCCAACACCTCTGAAAGGCACCGTCGGGCGGGTGTGCAGGGACAGGGCGAGGCAGCAGAGCCCTCATCCCCCCGACACCTCCTGCCCGGCCTCCTGCCAGGGCTCTTCCGTCACCGCGGTGCTTCAGGAGGTCACTCCGCATCCTGGCGCCGTCCCAGCCCTGGGAACAGCGCACAGCTGGGTGACAAGGCCCACGGGCTCTGTGCCGGAGGAGGTGGCATCCCCGCACCCCCCGGGACAGGGGGTGCTGGCGTTGGGGCACCTCTGGGAGCCCCATCCCTGCTCCTTGGGGTTCGCAGCAGCGAGGGGCTGCGCGGAGGGGGGGGCTCTGCGGGGGCCTGGCGTGTGCCGTTCCGTCACCTGCTTAGGTCCGCGCAGGGGAGCCAAGAAATCTCTTAGCTAAATAAACAGCGCTCTGCTCCCACATGGCATCTGTTTATACGCCAGGTACAAACAGTCCCCGCGGCTCCCCGCTCGCAGCCAGGCCAGCTTTTTCCACAAAAAAAAAAAAAGCCGTCCCCGAGGGCCAGCGGTGCCGCGCGCCGCGAAGGTAGAGCCGCGCTCCGCTCCAGCGCGGACACCGCGGGGCCCGGCTGGGGAAGGCACCGCGGCCAGGGCGTCGTCTGGAGGAGGAGGCCAGCCCTGGCTGCAGAGCTGGACTCTGATTTGGGGAAGTCGAGGCACGGGGTGAAGCCACGGTGCTGTCCTTGCCCCGAGAGGGCCCAGGGAGCTGGTAAAGGCATCACAGCTGCATCGCTCTTCCTCCTTCCCCTGAAGCCCTAAAGTCCCCCCGGCCGAAGGTGACATTCGCTCTGCCACCCCCTCGCCTTGGTGCTTCCTCCTGCTTCCGCAGCAGCATCGCTGCCGCGTCGCCGGCATCGCAGCCGAGCCGTGCTGCCGAAGCCAGGCGCCCAGGAAGAGCCGGGCCAGCCGCGGGGGGACAGGAGCTGCGTGCTCCCCGGCTGTGGAACGGGGAGAAGGAGGTTTAAATTCCCAAACCCAAATGCCGACGTTACGGTAGGATCCTCCTGAAGAGCAAACCTGGTCCCGGTGTCGGGGGTTCGTCTGTCTCCAGTTACCTGGTCGTGGCGTTGGCTCGTCTCTGCTGGGCGTGGGGTGTCTCACCTCACGGAATCACAGGGTGGTTTGGGTGGGAAGGGACCTTTAAAGGTCACCTCGCCCAACCCCCCTGCAGTGAGCAGGGACACCCATCTGATGTTTGGGGAGATAAACCCTGCCCCAGTGCCCCGCTCCAACAAAGCCTCCGTGCTGCGCCTGCCTCTCGCCAGGCGCACGAGGAAGCGAATGCGGTGCCGTAACAAAACCAACTTGGCTGCGTGCCCCACGCTGCGATCCCGGGCTTTGGTTGCAGAAGCGGAACGCGTCGTAACGATGCTGATGGGACACCCTTCCCAGCCCCGTCGGCCGCGGGTGAAGGCTGCAGCGAGGCGTCTCTCGTGCCCTGGAGCTGCCAGTGCGGGCTGTGCTCAGCAGCCATGCACAGGGGTGAGGTTCAGCTGCTTGAGAAAAGAACCAAAAATTACATGAAAAGGGGGTTTGACTGACCTGAGGGAAATGATCAACTGGCCCTGAAGCATGAGGGGAAAGAGGAAAATCCTTTGCTGCCAGAGGCAGTTTGTAAGAAAACAGCCATCGAGCCTTGGGGTCGCGTCCCTCCGCGTGCAGGGAGGATGGAGCCGCTGCCCGAGGAGGCCGAACGCCAGACTGAGCTCCTCCTGCGTCCCGCCGTCCCGCGGACACAACAGCGGCGGCGGGATAAGCGTAAAGGCAAAGGCGGAATTTGCTTCTGAAGAGCGAACGTACGAGGAGGCAGACAAAATGGAAGCGCTGGTGTTTGCCAGCCCACTGAGGAGTGGGCGAGCGTCTTGGCTGGATTGCAGAGAAAAGGAGAAACTCGGGAGGTGATTAAGAAGAGGATAACAAAAGGCGGTTAAAAAGAGGACGGCTCGTAGGAGGTATGGTAGGAAGGGGTCGAACAGCGCAGTCTGTGAAGGGAGATGCATCCTGCAGCCCATCAGGTTGCCGTCCGTTCCAGGGGGGTGAAGGCGGGCGTCCCGCGGACCTCTGGAGCCCTTTGGGAAGGGGCTGGGGGCAGCAGGAGAGCAGAGACGCCGTGGAGAGCTGCAGCGGGACCTCGGCGCCGCTGAGTCCCAAAGCTCTGCCGGCGTTCGGGGCACCCTCAGCCCTCCCCTGGGCCGGGGACCTCGGCTGGGATAAACCTCCCTCGTCCAAAGCCCAGCCACGGGCTGCAGCGTGTGGCCGTGCAGCGGTAAATCGCTCCGGTGGGACGGAGGGGACTCTGCTCCGTCGCGGCGTGGAGCGGGTCGCTTACCTCCCCGAGGAGTCCCGGCCGCGCGTCTGTCCCCTGCCACGCCACAGCCCAGCGCCAGCTGTGCCCATCCTGCCCCGCGGAGCCCCCCCGGCGCCTCGCAGGGACCCTGCTCGCTGCTCCCACCGCCGTAAATCCTGGGTTAGGGCAGCTCATCCTTCCTGAGGCCGGACACTGCGTTGTCCCAGGGCTGCTCCCGTGTGACAGAGGTGCCGAGTCGGTGACGACGAGGCGGGGGTGGCGAGTCTGGAGGTCGGGGGCGTCTGTCTGTGTAACGCCGAGGTGTTTTTCTCTTGTTAGGAGAGCAGGTTGAGCGAGAAGAACAAGGGAGCCAAGAATGAAGAAGAAAAGGGAAAGGAAGCTCCTTCCAAAGACCTGGCCCGGAAACGAGATACAAAAGTGGGGAAAGACTCTAAAAAGGAAGAAAGCGTTCAGAAAACAGACCCAAAAGTTAAAGCCGAGGCTGAGACCAAGACCAAAGAGGAGAAGGCTATCAACGACAAAGTCAAGGCCATGGAGAAAAAGCTGATGGGGAAGGACAAAAAGGAGGAAGAGAAAGACTCGGCGTTGAAGAAGGACACGGGGAGGGACAAAAAGGAGGAAGAGAAGGGCTCGGCGTTGAAGAAGGATGCAGGGAGGTATAAAAAGGAGGAAGAAAAGGGCTCAGCTTTAAAGAAGGATGCAGGGAAAGACAAAAAGGAAGAAGAGAAGGGCTCATTAGCAAAGAAGGAGACAGGGAAGGACAAAAAGGAAGAAGAGAAGGGTTCTGTATTGAAGAAGGGCACGGGGAAGGACAAAAAGGAGGAAGAGAAGAGCTCGGGATCAAAGAAAGAGGCAGAAAGAGACAAAAAGGGAGAAGATAAGAAAGAAAAAGAGAAAAAGGAAGAGGAAAAGAGTTCAGCTTTGAAAAAATCCAAGGTAGACGAGAAGGAGAAATCCCAGGCCGAGGTGGAAAAGGCAGCGGAGGAGAAACAGGAGGAGAAGGCGGCGGCCGAGAGCCCCTCCAAGCCCACCACCAGCAGCTCCCCGGATCAGGCCAAGGATGACGAAGCCTCCAGCATTTTCGATGAGCTCATCGAGAAGGTGAAGAACAACGACGCCGAGGTCACCGAGGTGAACGTGAACAACTCGGACTGCATCAACAACGAGACCCTGGTGCGCTTCACCGAGGCCCTGGAGTTCAACACCGTGGTCAAGCTGTTCGCCTTGGCCAACACCCGCGCCGACGACCACGTGGCCTTCGCCATCGCCATCATGCTGAAGTCCAACAAGGTGCTGACGAGCATCAACCTGGACTCCAACCACATCACCGGCAAGGGCATCCTGGCCATTTTCCGAGCGCTCCTGCAGAACAACACGCTGACGGAGCTGCGTTTCCACAACCAGCGGCACATCTGCGGGGGGAAGACGGAGATGGAGATCGCCAAGCTCTTGAAGGAAAACACCACGCTCCTGAAACTGGGCTACCACTTCGAGCTGGCCGGACCACGCATGACCGTCACCAACCTGCTGAGCCGAAACATGGACAAACAAAGGCAGAAACGCCTCCAGGAGCAGAAACTGGCGCAGGAGCGTGGGGAGAAGAAAGACCTCCTGGAGGTGCCCAAGCCCGGAGCCCTGCCGAAAGGATCCCCCAAGCCGTCCCCGCAGCCCTCCCCCAAGGCTTCTCCCAAAACCTCTCCCAAAAAAGGAGGGGTGCCCGCCGCGCCGCCCCCACCTCCTCCTCCGCTCGCCCCACCGCTCATCAACGAGAACCTGAGGAACTCGCTCTCGCCGGCCACGCAGAGGAAGTTGGGAGACCGGGCGCTGCCGGCGCAGGAGAAGAACTCGCGGGACCAGCTCCTGGCTGCCATCCGCTCCAGCAACCTCAAACAGCTCAAGAAGGCAGGTGCAGGGCGCGGGGGGTCCCGGGGGGCTGAGGTCACCCCTGCTGTCACCCGGCCACGCAGCCCCCGCGTCTTCCTGCCGCCTCGGCACGGCTGAGCCCGCGGCCCCACGGCTGGCGGGGGGGGGTGGCCCAGGGTGGCCGGAGAGGCCGCGTCTCCGACGCTGGTCCTGGTGCCTTGGAACATCCCGCTGATCCCAGATGGTTCCCAGGTGTCCCGGAGCGCGGGGACAACCGGCCTGGCCGTAACGCGTGCGGGTGTGCGGAGGGTCCCGAGCGTCCCCCCAGTAACGGGGTCTCTTCTCCGGCAGGTGGAGGTACCGAAGCTGCTGCAGTAGGGAGCGGGACAGACGGCTTTCCCCCCGCCGCGGACCCCGGGACACTCGCCTTTCTCCCGGCTGCTCCGGTGACGAAGCCCCCCGGGACCCTGCAGCGACCCCGCTACACGCGAGGAGCAGCCGGAGGACGGGCCGGCCCGCGGAGGGCCAGCGCGGCGGGCGGACGCGGCGCGGCGGGCGGACGTTGTATTTATTATTTCGGGGGGGGGGGGCGGGGAAGCCTTCGAGCTCTTTTCTTTTCGCCAGCTCCGCGCCCCGCTCTGTCCGGCCGCCCGGAGACGCCGAGGAGAGAGGAGGGGTCCTGACGGGAAACCCCCTCGGAACGCGCCCGGGGGGCTCGGCACCCTCCCCGGGGTGGTCCGGCCTAGGGCGAGCGGAGGTAGCCCCCCACCCCCAGCCCCGCTTTTCGGAGGGGCGGGGGACAGCCAGGCCCGTCACCACGGCTTGGCCGCCCCACGGGGTCTCCGGGTGGCCGGGAGAGTTCCGGGGCGCAGGGCACAGCGGTGGGGTGCCGGCTCACGGGGTGCGCGCGGGAGAGAGCGGGGACGGAGGCAGTGGGGAGATGGGGGGCTCGGCGTAGGGACCCCCGGAGCCCCCCAGGGCACCCTGGCCGGGCCAGAGCGGGTGTTGGGGTCCCGCGCCGCCCCGGCGCGCGAAGCCTCCTTCGCGATTTGTCCGACCGCGGCCACTGCATCAGCAATAAAGCTCAGCCCACGCTTCCCCCGCCCGGGGGTCCCGCTGCGCCGGGGGGGCACCCGCAGCCCCCCCTGGGGCCGCCCAAACTGGGCGCACTGGGAGCCCCCCAACACCCCGACCCGGGTGTCCCTGGTCACCCGCCCACCCAGAAACCCCCCCAAAACGGGGCTCCCTGAGGCTGGAGCGCACCCGCAGCCCGGCACCCTGGAGCCACGCAGGCGCCCCAAAACCCCCGGGGTCACCCCAAACTGGGCACCCCAGGGTCACCCCAAAACCCCCGGGGTCACCCCAAACTGGGCACCCCAGGGTCACCCCAAAACCCCCGGGGTCACCCCAAACTGGGTCCCCTGGCACCACCCCAGGGTCACCCCAAAACCCCCGGGGTCACCCCAAACTGGGTCCCCTGGCACCGCCCCAGGGTCACCCCAAAACCCCCGGGGCCACCCCGCAGGGTGCCAGCACGGTGTGGGGG
>WHYT01000077.1:0-83614 GCA_009806455.1 Tetrax tetrax
CTCCTAGTTTGATTGGAATAATCACAAACAGTCGTGAGAAATACAACCATATGTTTACTGTGTTTGCCACTGCAGATGCACCAACACAAATCAGAATCAAGGCAGTTTTGCTGTCTTTAAGACAGCAAAGCCTATAGGCCAAAATTTGGAGTTGGACTCCACATATATATTGTAATGACTGAAAGAATGAAGAAGCACTGCTACCAAGATAAACAATATTACACAATTGTTTCATCTTGCTGGTGTCCAAACAAACTTGGTTTTATAAAGGAAAAGTTGCTGAAATCAGACATGTATTCCATAATATCTGTCTTAATTAAGAGATTGTATCATGGACTCCTTCCTTTTCCACCTTTTCCATTTGCTGTTGCTTTACATGTCTGTGGCAATTTCAACTACTGCTTACCAAAAAAAAAAAAAAAAAGTCATTAGAATGCTGTAGTTTTACTTTTTGTTGCAATAAAGCAGCTAAAAACAATGAGAAGCATCAATGCAAGCTGAGCAGCCACTGCCTTTTCAGACGTGTTCTCTGCAAATCACAGTTTAAAACTCATAGACACCAGCGATTTTTAAAAATCATCAAAGAATACATGCAACTGAACTGGCAGAAATAAATCACAGTTTGTAAGTAGGACAATGACATCACTAAACAGTGAATAAAGTCATTCTAAATAAGTTTGCCAAAAGCTGTATAACTCAACACTGAAAAATGATAGGCCATAGTTATTCATCCCGCAGCTTGTTATTCCAAGTTATCTGCAATTGAGGACTGACTCTGAGGCTTTGGAATAAATCACAGTGTATAGTTAGTTCCTAACGTATAGTTATACGGTAATCCCAGCATTACCTATTTAGTACCTTGGTAAAATGCTTGTAAAAATGCTTATATATGTTAAGAAAGCCAAAAGAACTGTGAAAAGTGTTGGCAATTTTAGTGCTACTGACACTTGCTCACTAGTTACTGACTGAGATATGATTCAGCCTGACCACTGAAAACCCTTCAAGGGTGAACAACTTTCGGCCACAGTGTAGAACTGTGGCTGTGCATTGTTGAAACATTTCACCTCAGCACAGACACTGAGCTTTGCACTTGTTATAATTTTTTCTCCTTGCAGGATCTTTTCTAGCTTCATATACATCTGCACTGAGAATGCCACATGCCTAAGTGTCAAAGTTAGAAGGTAGAATAGCAAAAGTTCGCATTTTCTCTTATGGAAAACCATAGCAATGGCTTTTTACCCTCAGAAAGTATTTGCCTCTCCTGCATGCAGCTGATTTTTTTTTTCAGTAGAGAGATGAACAAGTCTCAAGTTTCTTGGCAGTATGTTGAAATGTATATGCACTCTCACAGCAGTCTCACTGTATTGAAGCAGATGTATTCATGCTAAGTACCTTGACAGCTAAATTCCTTTTGAGATTTTGCATGCAACAGAATACTCAAATCTACAACCAAACCTGGCTCTGGTCAGTAACCCAGCAAGACATATCATTTGCTGCAAAATCTGCTAGTCTGGGCTAAACTGCTGCCGGTTATGTTGTAATGTCAGCAGTGTCTTCCCACAGAATGAAATACGTAAGAACAGATTAGAACTTAACACTTCCATAACACATTCCACCTAAGGACCTCAGAACACTTGCAAACTCCTTACGTTAGAAATATATCTCTGGGCATGCATTCACCACAGGTCTATGCAGTTTTTATTTTAGGGGACTTTTCCAGAAAGTCCTTCCTGGCTGGGAAACTACAAAATGTGAATTTGAAAGTTCTGTCAAATGCTGTTCTCTGATGTCTTCCCCGGATCCACTTTTTTTTTTTTGTAAAGACCCGTGCATTTTGTCGTAAAGGCCAGAGTCAAGATATTCCTTTGTAGAGGAAGAATTAACAAGCAAATGGGACACATCTCACCTTTATTATTTCCAAGCAGAAGTTTTATTTAAACTTGAATAACAGCTTAAACTCCTAGTACTTTCTGCATTTCTCATAATCAGAACACAGGACAACACTGCAGTTCTGTCCATTCAAACAAAAGGGTCAGGTAGACGGAAATTCCCTGTGCCAATGGGGTGACAGACCCAACGAATACCTAAGCATTTTTAGGTGGCATTATCAGTGAAAATTCATGTTGTTCCATAGTTATTGAATATTTTTTTAATAAATTATGCCTTCAAAATCAACATTTAAATCACTTACAAATACATGAGAAGTTATCATTCATGACTAGTACTTGGCTCCTTTCTAAGTGTGTAACAGTTGCCATGCTATTGAACAGTCAGTGTAGCTTGATAAAGAAAAATAATGAAAAGTTAAAAGGAAAATAGAGAGGAAGTGTAAAAGACTTGAGCCATGACATACCTAAGGCTTTTTTTAATTTCAAAGAACAAGGAGGTACATTTTCAGCAGTGTTTAAGTGATATGGGTCAAATCAAAGTAATCTCTGAAAGAAGCATATTTAGAAAATTTCTCAGAACAGCTGTTTGCAAATACACTATTGAATGTACACATTTTGCAAATAAATTAAATCAGTAGTCTAGTTTTTCTTCTTCCCTTCTTTAATCTGTCCAGCTATTTTTTTAAAAAGTGCAAAGTACTACTTACTAAAGTAAAATGCAACGTTTGAAAAGTGCAAAGTCCCACTATTACCTTCACTTAAGTTTTGAGCTTTGAAGATTGCATTTACTTAAACAATAACAAGTGAAACTTTGTAACATATTGAGAACTAAAGAGGAGCTTGTATCCCTAAAGCTAAAGGCAGGAAACTGACCTTTAAAAAGGCCAAGTGACCAAGCCCTTGGCATGACTGCAGAGGAGCGCAACCAGCTTTTCCCACAACAAAAGCAGTTGTTATACACCAAGATCTTTAAAGCTTGTCTTTAAATCTTTTTTTTTTTTTTTTCCCTGTTTTTGTAGAAAATCCTATGAATTCGAGGAATCTGATTGCAATGAAAATTGAAATTTGTGTGAAAATAACATATTTTAAATAACAGGTCAGTTTTTATCACACACAAGTCACCTTCATTACCCATGTCACCAGCAATTTACACATCTTTCACACACCTGAAGAATAATGTATCAGACTTTTATTCATATGTGGTATCTTCTAATGCAAATCTGTTCTTCAGTGTAAAACCAAGGCTTCTGTGCTGTAGGTGGAAGGAAGGGTGAAAAACACTCTACCAACAGATAACCATCTGGCAGATTCTCTTTCTCTCTCTGCTATCTCCATGTGATTTTTAGCACTTTACAAAATGTCATTAAGCAAACAGAGAAGACCACGAGCAAACCTCTAGTTTCACAAAATCATGTTTTATAAACTGTTGAGAAACACTGACATACAATGAAACCCTATTCCCTGTATGCCTTCCTCTTTGTAAATTATTTGCTTCCCTCCCTTCGTGTATAAATAAACAGAAATGTGTCTGTATATTTGCTGGGTTTTTTTTTTTTCCTTTGGTCATCATAATCAAGGGCTATTCCAGTAACAGATCTTATCTCTAGAATAGCAGTCCCCTTGCACCTTCAGTTCAGATTTTTGTTTATGCTTGGCTGCAATTGTGGCTGTTTCTGATAGTTTTAGGTCAGCCATGACAGAATATGGGTGACACTAAATAAACAAGCTGGGAGTCTGGGACCAGGAAGGAATGATACTGGTGCTCAGAGTTTGCTTTTCTCTGGTTAATCAACATTTTTATTCAGAATAACCCACTGTGTAAAGTAACTGGTTTTTTTCTGACTATGCATACTACGTTGTGAGAATTTAAAAAAAACCCCCACACCTCACACAGGCAAGCAGAAAGAACAAATCATGCTCAGTGTTGTTCTGGGTTATAGTAAGCTAAAGAGATTTGTTTGTTTGTTTAATGTATGTTCAATCATTTATTCCTGCCTCCTCCCTTCCTTCTCTTGGTTAAATTTCATCGCAGTAAGTTGATATGAGCACAGTCTGGCACAGAGTAGATAGGACACTTCCTTAGAGCGTGCTCAAAGGGGATAAAAAATTCAATGATCAATTTACTAACTATACTCATGGAAGAAGGCGTAGAATAAGATCCCATGAGAAGGGGTAAAATATCCCACTCAAGTGGGTATTTGTTCCAGCTCTCTTGATTTTACTGTCAGTCTTGAAAGATTTTATGCATTTTTTAAAACTCCTGTTTCTATAGTCACATAATTATGTCAGTGTTTAAACTCCGTTTTCATTTATTTATTTTGTTAACTCTTATCTCTTGTTCCCATGGTCATGGAGAAAACCTCAAAAAATGTGTACCCTAAGGCTGAAATGCTGAAGTAATCACAATAAAACCTTGGGTTTATGCAATTATTTTTAAATTTCATGAATTTTAAGTAAGTCTTGTTCTTAGGAAGAATATGAGAACAGCGTCTTTTAAAGTTTGATGTTGGTGATGCTGCCTGCTCAGGAATATTACAGACTCATCAAACCAAGCACCTGAGTGCCTGGCTTTCAGATGTATCTGAGCAGAACAAATGCATTATAAATTTTATTTTTCAATATGGCGCTTTTACTGCATACCTGGAATAATAAAGATTCTTCAAAATGCACGTAAATTACAAAGATAAGAAATTATTTTCATGTAAACTTCCCCTTGCTAAAAATTTGGCCCTGAAAGTGAATAGCAGCTGACAGTCAACCACAGGTTGACCTAGGGGTGAGCAGTGTCTTAGTGCAGATTCTACTGGATAGACATTCCTTTCAGAAAACAAAACAAACCAAATATCATAATGCCCATCTTTTTTGCAAAAGCCCCACAGAGGAGTGCATAGTTAAAACTCCTACTGTACCTTTACTTCCACAGAGGTGGACTTTCTGAAACCAGATTACTCATGTTATGTGCTAGTTAATATGAAGAAACTGTTGTGAACAGACCCTTCACTAGCATCTCAGAAGATGTCTGGGTGCTGTTTATAATTCAACCAATGTGGCTGAATAAACTATGAACTAAACTATTTCTTAAGCTGGTCTTGGTCATAGCAATGCATCCTGATGAAACATCTAGTAGCTACCTAAACTAAAAATGTGAAAATTTATGGAAATATCAGTGTAAGTATGATTTTATTGAGCTATGTTATGCCTACTGCCAGAGCCTATCCTGCTCTCTTTGAAAACAAACTACCAGGTTATCAATGTGTCCAAGTTTAGCATTGCCCAGGGTTATTTTATTTTTAAATTGCTTCTAGATGCACCAAAATCATCTCAGCTAAGTCTATGACAATTTAGGCCTTTAGAATCAAACCTTCGCCAGCACTACTATGGTTTAATTAGCTGCGTATTTGCCTCCTGGCCAGATCCAATAAATATGCATGTATTGGCACAGCTGCATCTCAGCATGCATACTAAAATTAAAAATGTTTCCTTTGATGCTCTGGCAATCTTGGCATTCATTCACTTTGCCAGAAGCTGCATCAAATCACAAAATACTTGTCCAGTCATCATCACAATGTGCAATCATGAAAATGTGCTACCAGATCAGCTCCTCATGTTGTTCTTGTAGTAACCTAAAATTCATCATGCTTGCTCTGCAGTTACAGAGAAGGATGCTCCCATGCTCCTCATGATTGAAAGGTATTCCTATATGCCAAATAAGCTGAATTTGGTCAAAACAACATTTAATTCTATTGAAATTAGTTGTACTAATCCATAACCGAAGTGCCATTTTCATAACTACAGCTTGCCAAATGAATTTGTTTTGTTTTCTCCACTTGATATCAGCAGTTTTATAGAACAGTGACCTTGCTAGTCACTAATGATGAATTATTAGCTATTTTTACCAAAATAAGGGAAATTTAGATGTTATACAGACTTCCTAAAGGACACACTGAAAGGCTGAGAAATAGTAGACATTTTTTCTCAGTATTGACCTTTCCAACTAAACTCCAGTCTAGTCAAAGGAGCAGAGCAAGGAATATAGACAGACATGTATACTTGTCATATCAATAGGAATTTCAAGCAACTTGAAATGGTTGAAAGAACAGAAGCCATGAAGGTAGGACCCATGTTTCTGTTTTACTGATAGCCTGAGTGAGTGATTATTAACATGAAAGAAAAGACTGACTGACTTCAGTAACCAGTGGATCAAATGGGTTTTTATCACTTTTTTTTTTTCAGACAGAAGGTTGGTAGATACTCGTTCCCTATTTAAAAAAAAAAATTAAAAAAAAAGACAATCTTTTTTGTAAGTATTCAGATGTACCTCCAAAGTACCTCCACAGTACCACATGACTAAAGATATTGTTCTTAAAAATATAGATTTACAGAAGTACCTCACCAGCTGAGATGTCTTCCTCCCAGGAGAATCAGACTTTTCATCTCACATGTCAAGGTCCTCTGAGAAGCTACTCAGGACACACTCTTTTAGAAGTCTAGGCAAAATTTATGCTGACTTTACTGGACCAGAATCTCAAAGCAGTGTTAGATTCCATGCATTAGATTTTAACATTTTAGTAAACATTAGCTTTTACTGAATCATCTGCAACAATGTAGGCAAGGATGGAAAGAATAGTATCAGTTGAAAATCAAAGAGTACATCTTTATTTTGGTATGGAAAGTATCTTAGATTAAGAACATATATTCATTCATCTGCTTATAAAAATAAATATAGAGAATCATAGTCAAAATAAGTGCTGCTGGATTGTGAAATCAGAAGGGTCAGTACTGGCAAAAGAAACTGTACTCTGCCTTAAAGCAGTGATAACTACCGGTTCATGATGCCCATTGGATCACCGAAAGAAAGCAAACCTTCTCATTGTGATAGTGTTCTATTGCACATTAAGAAATGGCCAGATAGTTCTGTGATAGCTTCTTTCCTTGCTTTGCTGGACTTCTGTATTAAGAAACACGTCTAGGAATCTCACAGTGTGTGTGGGTGGTGAGCGGTGAGCTGAGGAATATTAGGGAAAATTATCAGATCAGGTGTTGCACTGCAATTCAAAGCACTTTCTTGTCTTCCGACTGAGATTCCCTGGGACTTCAAAACATTCCTGCTATAAATGACTCATTGCGCTTCAAGTCTACAGTGGAAATCAACCAGTTGAAAAATCCTTACATGTGCTATCAGAAAGCATGTAGAGTAACCAGATAAAGTCATCCTTTCTGTAGATGGTTCAGGTATCCTGTCATTCCTTGTGAAGTCTATTCCTTGTGAAGGAGTGGGTTGGTCTATGGTTATTCTTTTGGAAAAGGAAGAATTTAATTCCTCCTTTCTTTCACCTCCATAGCTCTATTTAGAAAACATGTTACCAGTGAAAATACAGCTGATATTTCATTGCACCTTAAACCAGCCCCCTTTTCCCATCATGGCTTTCTTGAAATTAGAATTTGTGTTATTTTCAGAATCTGATTTTTCTTGTCAATTCTTTCATTTCAGCAAATGCACAAGACTCTCTTCCACAAATATTTGCATAGCAGTACATCAAAAGACATACTTTTTCTAAATCAAATAGGATTCAAATGGCTGAATCTGCAAATAAAAATGCTTTCATTTTATTTTTATAGAAACATAGTCAACATTGAATTTTCTTCTGAACATTAAAGGCTATTCTGAAAATGATGCATTCATATAACGGCTAGGATGTTATTTTCTGAGAAACACAGTTAGATTAGTGACTAAAGACTGAACTTGACTTTTCAGCATACTTAGACTTTAGTCTAAGTACCAACGCACTCTTACATGTAATAGAATACGAGTTTTTCACAAGTCTTATATGTGCTGAGTATAATATAAACCTACGACATGTATTTTAAAAATGTTAAATGCTCCTACACAGTGTGGTGAAATACTGAATCATGGTGGAAAAATAAACTGTCAGCTTCAAGGAAAACAACAGGATTTCATGGGCTTTTTTCTGCTCCAAATTTGAACAAAATTCCCAAACTTTAAAATTCTTATGGAAAATAAAATTCCAATTCAGGATCATAAGTACATTAAGTTATGATAAAATTGTTTTTTCTCATCAATACAAAAGCAGTGTAATACTAAATTCTCCACAATATTTCCCCTAATACACAGTAAACTTAAAATGGATTAAAATTATTACATAAATTGTTTTAAATAAAATAGTAAAAGAGAAAAATGTTGTCATCTTCCCAAGAAAAGTTATGTGAAAGAAGTATGTTCCTCTGAAACCACTTTAAATGATTTGAACTGCATTTTCTGATGGAAAACTTCCACAGAAAATTTCTCAACCAGGACTACAACAGGTACTTTCTCTGAATTATTCTTTCACATTTGGGTTGATTTTGCTTGTTTGTTTATTATTCCTGAAACTACAAAATAATAATAGTAATCATGCATTCTTCAGAAATCCTCAGGAGAGTATTAAATTAAACTGACAGCACAGATACTGCTATTCATATTGAAATAATTAGCAATTCCAAGGCTATTAATGGTGTATTGTATCACTATTTTAGACTGAGTAGGATGAAAGTAAAAACCTTTTGGTGACTTTTGCTCCTACTAAAATTTAATCAGCCTTTCTTGCTGACCTCATGTTTTATGTAACAGTACTCTCCAATTTGACCTTATAAATGGCTACTAATATAAAGGTAAAGTCTTCCTTTTTTCCAAAAACTAGCATAGCATAGAAGATTTTTTTTTTTAGGCTTTTTTAACTGCTTCTGCAAAGTATTCTTACAATTGCAAACTTTATACATTTCAGCATTACCTGTGGGACCAACTGACTTTCAATTTAATTGAGGCAAGAATACCTCACTTTGACAAGGTCACTTGTTTGAACAGTAGCATTGCAGAGGATTTTTGATTTTTCCTTTCTGAACTAGCTTTAACCTGTAAAATCACCAATAAAGAATTACATCTTTGCCATCAAATATTAATAAAGATTAAAAGTGAAAATGCTACCATTAATGGACATAAAATACATGGATTATGATGATCTGTACTAAATCTGAAAGGCTGTACCTCATTAGTGAAAAAAATGTAACTATGACCATTGACCACCAATTTTCAGAAGCTATTTAACATGAACTGTTTAATTCTGCAAATTTAGACCCATAGGGTCAAATTGACTCCTGATTTCACTGTAATCAGAATAGTTGAATGCACAATGTTGGTTTACCTTCATAAAAGAAGCAGGGTAAACTAATCAGATTCAAAGCTCCAACCAAACAATTTGAAAATCAAAAGAAAGATATGACATAGCATGTTTTGCCTTCATTTAATCACACTAAATAAGACAAATATAAGAGCTAATAACTAGGTGCTGAAACAAAAGGTCTCAAGAAGGAAATGAGAAGAACATTTTTAAACAATAAAGCATTTAGCTGTTCAAACATATTATCAAGGATGAAGTGAATTTTCATCACCTCAAATAAACATTAGCAAACTGCATCTGACAAAAGCACATCTGTAGGAAGTATCTAACTGTCTCAGAAATTATGAAAATAAAGCATTTTAAATTGATATAAATGACTTGCACAATGCATTTTATGCTGCCCCACAGGACATCCTTGTCTCTAAACTGGAGAGATATGGATTTGATTGATGGACCACTCAGTGGAGAAGGAATTGTCTGGATGGTCACACTCAAAGTGTTGCAATCAACAACTCTATGTCTAAGTGGAGATCAGTGATGAGCGGTGTTCCTCAGGAGATGGTATCGGGACTGACACTATTCAACATCTTTGTCAGTGACGTAGGCAGTGGGATTGACTGTATCGTCAGCAAGTTTGCTGACAACACCAAGCTGTCAATATGCTGGAGGGAAGGGATGCCATCCAGAGGGACCTTGACAGACTGGAGAGGTGGGCCCGTGTAAACCTCATGAAGTTCAACTGGGCCAAGTGCAAGATTCTGCACATGGGTTGGGGCTATTCCAAGCACAAATACAGGCTGAGCAGAGAATGGATCGAGAGCAGCTCTGAGGAGAAGGATTTGGGAGAACTGGTGGACATGAAGATCAACATGAGTCAGCAACGTGTGCTTGCAGCCCAGAAAGCAAACTGCATCCTGAGCTGCATCAAAAGAAGTGTGCCCAGTAGGTTGAGGGAGGTGATTATGCCCCTCTGCTCTGCTTTTGTGACATCCTGCCTGGAGTACTGCGTCCAGCTTTGGGGCCCCCAACATAAGAAGGACATGAACTTCTTGGAATGAGTCCAGAGGAGGGCCACCTCTCCTATGAGGACAGGCTGAGAGGGTTCGGACTGTTCGACCTGGAGAAGAGAAGACACTGAGGAGATCTTATAGCAGCCTTCCAGTACCTAAAGGGAACCTACAATAAACCTAGAGAGGGACTTTTGACAAGTAGTGTTAGAACAAGGAGTAATGGCTTTAAACTGGAAGACAGTAGGTTTAGATTACACATAAGGAAGAAATTATTTACTGTGAGGGTGGTGAGGCACTGGAACAGGTTGCCCAGAGAGGTGCTGGATGCCCCATCCCTGGAAGTGTTCCAGGCCAGGTTGGATGAGGTTTTGAGTGGCCTGGTTGAGTGGAAGGTGTTCCTGCTCGGGGCAGTGGGGTTGGAATGATTCTATTACTCCTTCTAGAAATTTGTTTTGGAATGGAATCTGGAACAACCCCTCCATCTGATATGTAAATGGAAGCTCAAAGGGGTTTTGAAATTTTTGCATTAACTTCTTTCAGAGCTTTCTCTTTTTGTATTGCTTCTTCTGTTCATTTTGGCATTAGAAAGGAAAAGGATAAAGAACAAGGAAAAAAACTGTAAAAAAATCAAGGTGAAATCTGTACATTGAATACAACTACTTTTCTGAAAATGTGGCCTAAAATGTCACATTTTTTTAAATGAGATTTTTAGAAGGATTTTAAAATAAAATGGTAATTCAGAATTCCAGTGAATGACAAACGCAGAAAAAAAAAATTAGCTAGCTATTTTACTAGAATAAACATCAAGGAGAGATTTTAACCCCCTGGGAAGATGTTTTCTTAAAGTCAAAGAAAAATTTTAATATTTCCTTTCTGATGAGTTTATTTCATCTCGTAAATGGAAACTGAAATGCAGTTTCTGAAAACACACAACTAACACCTATTCTTTTGCTAAATCTTACATATAAAATTAGAAGAGCAACAAGGCAAACAATACCATCAACAACAAAAAACCTCAGTCTTTAAACATATTTCAGTGGCATTTTTCATTCTTTCTGGGAGCACAAGTCACATATATTTTAGTATAGCTCCTCTTCCACACATTTAAATGAGAGGAAGCATGACTTATTTTTTAACTTAAGGGAAATAATTTTCTGTTGAAAGGTTGGAAATAGACATCAGATATTCAAAACTTCCTTGGGCAAAATATTTAACACTGGACCTTGTGTTATGTTTAGCACATCTCTGCATGTTTCTGAGGCATGCACACATTTGACAACAGGTCAGGAAACTTTCAAAGCAAACAAATCAGAGGACATAACTAGTTATTTGACACGTATCGCAAACTGTTAAACAAATTCCAGCATGCAACTTTTGTATTTATAAATCTGTGAGTCATATTTTCATAGATAATTCATAGTCATATTTCACAACTGATCTGACATTTTCTATGCCTTAATATATGGTTTTGGGCTAGCATCCATTAGTATGCATCTAAATATATGTTTTGCCCTGAACAAAACTTTGGTGTGCATTGATAGTCCTCTTGAGTAAAATTTGGATGTCAACGTTTGCCTTATCTCTATGGAATGACTGTAATGACCAGAGCATATGCTGTGAAATATTGTCTACAGACATTTTTTTAGAATAAGTAAATGGGGGTTGTTTTTTTTTATGCAACTGCCCAAAGGCATTTAAATATTTTTGAAGAGAAAAACAACATAACAAACCTAAATATTCCCACAATGAGCTATACAAAAAAAAAGGAGTCCCAAACTTTCCAAAGTATCTTAATGAGGGTTAAAGGTCACTGCTAAATAAAACTGAGAAACAGAAAGGACCAGGATCCTGTTTCCATTTTAATGTGCCTCATGTTTATGTTTTGCTGTCGGCAGGGGAAAGGCTGAAACAATTCCACTTACAAGGAGGTTACAAACAGACTGAGTGTTGCAGCTGGCTGGTAGAAAAAGTTTGTGCTCCACAGGGCTAAGGTGAACACAAGTTCATACAGAACAGACACATGTTAAGCACAGGGCTTATAGCTGACATTTCTGCGCAAATCATTTCCTAAAAATTACAATTTAGGCTGCAGCCTGAATTCCAATTCCTTTAAATTATGTTCCACTGACCCAAACCAATAACACTGACTTTTAATTTTAATGTCTTCACCACTATTAAATGCCAAATTTTATTTAAAAAGGGTTCAATTCTAAGGATGTGTTGTGCTTGCAATTAGCATAACATTAAACAGAGGAAGATCTTAAATTCAAAGATCCCTGGAATAGGAAACAATTGCTAAGGCTGCTCATCAAAGCAATATGGTGAACCCTAACCTTTGTTTAATCACTTCTGAATTCTGAGTCCTAAAAAAAAGTCTACTTCTTTTCAGAATTTTATTTTACTGGCTTGAAACGGTGTTATGATTCTAAGGAATTCTTTTCTTCTAAAAAGTGTCTATACTGATCTGCTAAGCACATTCTGTTCCCACTCTCTATCTACACAAATACATGGGTAACTGAAAGAATATGTTGCATACTAAACTGTGAAAGCCTGTGTTTAATCAGCATGTTCACCCTGAAAGCCATAAAAACTACCAACATTTCTTATGTGGAATATAGGATGCTTTGGGATACTAGTTCTCAGTATATAATAGTTCTTGGCTGAGATAATGATAAATGAGTTTGAACTCATCTTTTACAGCGATGGCCACCGTCAGTGATGAAACTCCAGATATTTTGGTGAAACATGTAATGATAATTCCGTTTTGACAAGACAGTTACATCCTTTTAAGATGAGAACAGCACAGAGCTTCCTAAACTGGCTGTTACATATCAACAATAGAAGAAACTTCAGTGATCATTTTTCCATGGTCAGATGATCTAAAATGGATTTCTAAGTGGAAGAGGTAAAATACAACACCATTCAACTGTAATTCTTATAGTTGTGACTCTGGAAAGCTCATATCCCCAAATGCTCCATAACTACTTGATCATTTTTCTAGTTGATGAACAAAAAAATTACTCCTTGTGAGGGATAGTGTAAAACTCTGTTTATGCAAGTGTGTAACTATCTTCAAAGCTTCCCAAATAAAATACCTTTGAATTTAGGAAATAATATTTTACTGGAAAGAGATCACCCTACCAACTTTGAAATTTTAACCTCAGCAGCAGTATTTTTTACACCAACCATGAATGTTTTCATTCATATGCATAGCCTGAATTTAAGTTGATGTGTCCTTCTCACTATTCTACCGATATTTTCCAGGGTAGACAAGTGTGTACTCATAAATAGAATGGTCTTGAGGTGCTCTCCTAAGTAAAGTAACCTTTCTCTCTAGCAGATTGTCAGAGCCCATCAACCCTTCCTAGGAGTTTAACTCTATGCTCTCAAGGCCAGCTCTCTGAAAGGAGAGATGTGTCTGAGAAGCCCCAGCTGCCCTTGGAGATCTTTGAGAAAAAACTGGAAGAAGCTGCAGCAGGAATTCCTACATCCTTTGGTTGGTAGATGGTTTTAAGCAGAGGTTATCATGCTTGGCTGATGACTTGGCTGCCTTGCAGGTATTGATCTGGACCCTGTGCATCTAGATTTTGACCCTGACCCGTGGACTGACTTCCTGGCCATGACCAGGACATGTCTCATTACAGTGGACTCGTCTGGAGATCTGGACTCCTGTTTGAGCCTGCTTACTGTCACTGGGTCTGCCCTGTTTGCCTCACTCTGGTGCTGTGGGACAGGACCCTTGTCAGCGAGGCCACTACCTTTGCTGGCCTTGTTACCCTGCTGGGCTGCCGGCCACCATCCTTTAGGGAGCGCCACCTGCCCTTGATGCTCGCTAATACAGTTGTCCTTAATCAGGTATATAGACATACAATAGTTTAAAAAAAAAGAAAAGAAAAAGGCTCATTCAGGCCATGAACAAACCGTTTGTGTATGATATTTTTAAGATGAAAATCAGTTCTGATTTTCCCAGTCATCTTTTTGAGATGCAATAAGAAGGATCAGCATCTGAGGTGCTTACATTTGATCAAAACTTAACATCTCCACTGAACCTAATTTGTGAACAAAATGGCAGATCAAAATGTCTCCTTAGTATTTTTTTTTTTTATTTATTCATTTAATGGAATTGTAATGCTAGAGCTCATGGAAATGTTTTGCTGCAGTATCCATCTGAGAAAGGACAAATATTTCCAGACACCCTTAGG
Source organism: Tetrax tetrax (assembly GCA_009806455.1). Classification (NCBI taxonomy): domain Eukaryota; kingdom Metazoa; phylum Chordata; class Aves; order Otidiformes; family Otididae; genus Tetrax; species Tetrax tetrax. The sequence goes on from WHYT01000077.1 coordinate 14,277, forward strand.
AACTTATAAAGCCAAAATGAGTAACTCAGTGATGCTCTATATGAAAGGAGGATGAAACTCTGCTTAGGAGATGAAACACTTTTATAATCTTCTGACCAGGCTGCCTCAGCTCTATTCAGACATTTATACATAATAAATAGATCTTTAAGAAATTTCAGGCAACTCAGATTTCACAGATCGTTCCATTACCCTGCAGTAATTGAAGAAATTAGAGATGAATAATGACTTTTCAAAATGTGGATTTGGCACTGGAACCTTACTAACTCAGACATGAAATTTTCTAGACAGCATATGCAAATGAGAAGTTTGAGTCATATTTACCCCATTGAGTTATATCTGACCAGGCATTTGTTTTAGCTTTTGAGAGAATAAACTCAATATTATCTTTGCAGTTTGTTCAAACATCAAGCCCAAGCTCAGTGAGTTGCACAGTGCTGGTATCTTTATGCTGTGCTTAGTACACCATCAAATACCATCCAGACAGGCTGCCTGCAGTATGCCAGTGACAGCTCTTGTGGGAGACAAAGAATAATGTAGACATATTCAGTGACACAGTTATTTAGCTGGTGTAGAACTGTCGTAGCCATTGATTTCAACAAATCTCTGACAATAAACCCAATCCAGGAACTTCCCAGTGTTGTTTTTGGTATCCTGTTTTGTGGTGCTCAGATGTTCACCACAAAATCCTGTGAACACCCTAGAGATAATTTCTCTTTTCTTCATCAAACATGTCATTCTTTGTTCTAAGGTTTTCATAGTTCTCAATGAAAAAGAGAAAAAAAAAATACCCTTTGAACCAGGTTCTAAACTGCTGAAGAAATAACTGACAATGGAAAGGACCATAGTCACCAAAGGGAAAAAGCACTTATGCTGGCACTCCTAAAAGTCCCTTTACCATGTACTCCTACTTACTTTGTAATGATTGCATGTTTTCCCTTCGGGCCCACTAAAGTATTTAATTGCAATTACACTCATTTACATAGCAGATGAGGCTAATTGCTGGTATTAGTTACCAAATGTATGCTTGTATTGTGAGGGTAAAAAAATGCCCTACAGAAAAGAAAACGACTATGCCTCTAATTAAGGAGCTATGAGTCAAAGTGAGCTTGTTCAGAGATGTAAATATAGAATCAAGGGCTTTCAGAGTTCTGCAGTTATTATACCACTAGTTCCCATATTTTGGAGATAACACTGGCTGGCTTCATAGTACATACAATGAACTATTCTCATTTATTCAGAAGCAGGAATGATGGGCACCACGTAAAAGCTCACATAGAGAGATCTAGATTTCTAAAATTTTAAATTAGAAATAAATATGAATGTCATATTATGAAGGCTGTTTTTGTATAATAGATACATTGAACTTATTATTTTAAGCAGTCCCATCATCACCTATTATTTTGGGCTAATTCCTAGGAAAAGTCTTTTTTTTTACTTTATTCAGAGCTCAAACTGTTTTGTGTCAATGGACTTCATTTTGCATGCAATTACATATAAGGACTTTTAAGATAATATGCCACTAAAGTGAATCACATCACGTGGAAATCCAGATGAATAACAATGCCAGGATTTCACCCTAGATAATATTCCTAATATAAAAATTGTTGTAAGATTTGCATCTGTACATCTACCTACATACAGAGAGAGAAGGCTAGTCCCGGATGGTGGAATGGAGATTTGTTAATTTTAGTTAGCTTCAGGAGGTCACAGTGAGAACAGAAGTGTGCCCATCAGTATCCCTTGGACAGGGTTGAAAAGCTCCCCATAAACATTTTTAAATTAACACTTTTTCAAACTGTGCCTTAAATTTTTCCTTTTCCTGGAAGTCTACCAAATCTTGACAGCAGTTAAGCTGTGGGTGTACAGAAGTACTACATATCATATTTACTATTACCGTCTTTTAGGTAGTTTCCTATTAGTTTATTATATTTTGCCTGTGTTCAAAATGGAAATTCTTTTGATTTAGGGGTGGGTAGGAAGAAACATAATTTTCTTTCTGTTTATGCATTACCTAAAAATCTAGCAATTTGACTGGGCTCATGAAAATGGTTCCCACATTTTCAGGTAACGGGGATGAATATAAAAATAAATGCACAAGTTATGTTAAATCAATGTTATTTATTTCTAGCCTTTCTTGGATTTATATCTCAGTTTTCCCATCTCTAAATCTAGTAGTCATCACTGGTTGGAGACTAGTTTACCCGATGAATAAGGGTTCTGAACTTCAAGGGACATCACAGAGCCACAAACATATAATTTTATAATACGCCTGATCTACACCTGTGCTACAGAAAGCACAAAACACTACGGTATTTCTAAAAGCAACATTTCTTTAGATTTCTGCTAATATTAAAATCAATTCTAACTAATCTCTGAATTTACCAGTTTGTCTCCCTGTTTAATTACAAGTTGTTTCTGCCTCCCATCAAAAAAAAAATAATTGTCAACTCATGCAAAAAATAATGCCAACCTCAAAACTGTAAGCTTGATTTTCTGTTGCCTTTCATATAAGATAATGTAAATCCTGTGTAATGTATTACCATTCTGATACAGAAAGCCTTTAATTCACACAGGGACGATATAAATGAATCTATCCTCTTGCTTTATTAGTTTTGTTATTTCTAGATGCTGCTTTATTCTAGCATTAGATTCATCAGTGTTTGGTTACCTACACAGCTCATTTCATAGAATGAGACTGACTGAGTCACATTATCAGCCGCTCCCTATTTTCTTTCTGAAAAGAAGAAGAAAAGAGTTTTAAACCACTTGAAATACATTCCATGGATGCCAAGGCCTCTCCCTCTGAGTGCCTGTTCACATTAAATATATACCTTTGTAGGACTAATCCCAAATGGTTTGATGACAGGGGTCATGCAAGTGTCATTTTTCAAACTTGTGAGAAAATCCATTTCAAGCCATCTTCCCCTCTTATATTTCACCTCATTTCTGGAGCACTCATGCAGCATAATTACTTAGCTAGAGCACAAAATGTAAACAGGACATCCTCTCAGATAGGAGATCCCAACATGTTGAAAAGTATATGCCTTAGTTCTTACTCAGTTCTGGAAAGTATCCCAAGATTTCCACAAAAAAAAAAAAAAAAAAAATCTGTTTCTGTTAATGTGGAACATAAACTTAGCCCTTAACATAAAACAAAATCAAACAACATCTGTCCTTACAGTTTGATTGTTTGTTCCATCCTAGTATAATTATTCTTGCATGACAGCAGCCCCTGCAGGCTACAGCTTACTCTACTTTGCCCTGAAAGCACGCCCAGCGTTGAGATGAAATCACTGTATCAGAACTGCTAGTGAACATTCATTTAGAAATGCTTAGTGCTACAGCACAGTTACATTTTTATAACTATCTGGGATTTTTTTTTAATAGTATTTTGCCAAAGTTGGCTGAGAAAGATTTGTGTTTCCCAAAACCACAGATCTCTGGAGCTTCCAAGGGGAAAAGTGGTCAAGGTGGAAGAGTGATCAACTTTTCGCTCCTCTGATCCTTTACAGGAATAAGAAGGATTTCTTCTTACATTTGTTCATGATTTTAAGGCTTATTTGCAATTTTTCTACCTAATGGCAATAAAATCTTAAATGGGCATAAGAAAAAGGGAGGACATGCCCTAGTCACTACCCCTGCAGATAGTGTGGGGACAGTAGAAGGCCAAAGTTGTCTCATCCTGACAGAGGCCATACATTTTCTCCCACTGTGACCAAAAAGAGGTCAAAGCAACTGAGCTCTCAAAACTGAAAAATTACTCTAGAACTGAAAAACTACTCTGTGGGTACACACCAGAGAAGTGTTATATCTCCAATTCTAGTAACTTTTTCAATATTTTCGATAGACTTGGTGCTTAAGTAATATGTACTATTCACCAATTTTGAACCAGTATATCCCTGGCTGAACATCTAACTTCCTCTGGTCTCTGGATCTGCAGAACTCCCCCAGGGCTCTCCCAGGACTTTGTCATAGCCTCAAGGCTCTCTCTTTCTCTTGAGAGGTATGTGGTCTGCTTGGAAGATTGACAGTTCTAAAACTTGGTGTTACAAGGATCACCATAATCTAATCCAAACAGAAACGTCTAAGAAGAACAGATATAGATTGTGTCTTGTCTGCACCCTCTCACTGGCATAGTTTGAATACTGTGATCACACAAGCCTTGAGTAAAGTTCACATCTAAACACTGGACTGTGGATTAGCATTGCTACCTGCTTTTCTGATCATGTAATTGCTAATATTCTCTGCTATAAACATCACCATGATAGTAGTTGTAACCCCTTACTACTTTTTTCCATACTTTTCACATAGCATGAAAAGAGTTACACCCTTTGGTTTGTACTAAATATGAAAGTTCATCAGTCTAGTTTTCCATTGATGTTTGTCTTTTTTGAGCACTATGTGGTTGGTGAAGTGGCTCTCTGAGTCAAGGTACTCCTCCCATTTTGTATTGTGTTTTTATTCTGAACTCTCCACACTTTGTGCGATCACAGAAGCCGTGATTTATTATATTCTTTTAGAGATCAGTTGTAAAAACATTTCAGGTGTAAAATTTTACAAAGTAAAATACAGTATTTTCAAAACAACAACAAAAAACAAAGAATAGTTGTTTTAGGATCAATAACTTGATCCTAAAGTTTCCTTAAGTTTAAGCAAGAAAAAAAGTTCACTGAAACCAGAGCCAGATTCCCATGCAGTCTGTGTGCCTGAGAAATTGCTTTAGAGTAGGATGGAGCTTTTGTTAAGGGACCCAATTCTCCACTTTCCTTATAAAAGTACACAATAGAAGACTTACCTCTAAAGACTTATGGCTCCTAGGCAGATTCCTTACAATCACACCGTTCCTTTAGTAGCAGAGGCTCTGTGTAGAGAACAGAAGCCACAGCTCATAGTGAACACAGACAATAGCCCCAGAAGTCTTTGCCAAAATTATAGGTTCATCACCTAGTCACTACTTTTTTTCCAGTAGTGGCCAAAAAGTTAGTAATAAATGCTATTTATTCAATTCCTTGTCTTCTAAAATCAGGGGTGAATGCAACTATATTTTTATCCTTGTAACAGAAAGAACACTGTTATGAGAGAATGTTCCTCAGCTTTTTCTCTCCTCAATTTGTCTATGCTCAAAAGCAGATCTTGGGATTTATAGGGCAGATGACCCACAAGCTGTAAATTGTAGCTCATTCACTTCTATATGAGCTCTGGCCTTATCCATTTAACATTGCTATAGTTGCTCTGCGATGTGGAATGAACAGCAAAACAAAGAGCTAGAAGAAGGTAAAAGATTTGGCACTGTCACCTTGAAATTGGTTGGTAGCCTAAGTGTCATTGTGCTTTTTAATGAGGATTTCTTTTTCAGTCTTTAAAACTTGTTGCCTCCCAGTTGTACTAATGTGAGAATTAGCCCATTTGAAACACTCTTCTATTTATGTTATTGGTAACCCAAATAAGCTGCAGTTTTAAAAGTGCTTTTTGCAAAAGAAATAATAAAATAGAAGAGTAATTTGATAGATTGAGTCTTTAATCAAAGAGCCTAATTATTTTAAATTTTATGTTTTTAGTTTCTTTACATATCTGTCAAGTCTTTATCAAGGGAATTATCTCTGTCACATCTCTATTATGTTTTTGCTATCATTTTCATTCATTGGTTCATTAAGAATTAGATGCACAGAAAACAGCACTAGTAATATCTGAGCATCTTCTAATTAGCAGGGAAACCATACTCTTTTTGGGTCAATGCCAAACATCTGAGAGCTGTAAGTGAAAGGAGCTTTCCTTGAGAAGGCCTTCATCAGCAGAAATCCCTTACAACAAACAACTTTGAGAGACCAGAAAGTGCTAGCACGGTCCTCAAAAAAGCATAGCACTATATGTAAAGGGATGTAGGCAGGACAGCCAGGGGACACACTGATTCAGATGTCCCTCTTGCAACTTTCAGTCAGAGAACTTCCATGGAAGTCCTAGTGGTGATTAAACGTGCTTTTCTGTTGTACATCACCTCAGGAGGACAGCTGCGGAAATGTCCCCTCCCCTCTGTAAAATGAATCACCCCTGGATAGAGTGGGTGTAGCTGTTTGTACATCTCTTATCACAGTAAGGATGTGCCAATATCTTGACCTGCAAACAACAGGACCACCCAAGTCTCTAGCAGCTGAACTGAAATGTTTTAGTTATGATTTATATTGGAAGGTTTCCTCTGCAAGATATTTACCCTTGAAGGAGACGAAGAAAACACACAAATTTGCCTATTTAATCTAGAAATGGAAGAAGAGGATCAGGTATATTGTAAAAAGCTCTCAAAAATGAGCGTGATGGCTCAAGGCATAGTCTCCTAGATGCCATACTAAGACAAAGACTGAGAAGGACACAGAATAATGCATAGTCGTTTGACCTGAAAGGAAGATTAAAGACTTGAAAAAGAGAAGTAGAGAAAAGGCCACACGTAGAGCCTGGGAAGAAAAATAAGTCCTGGCAAGAAGGTTTTGTATGTCTAGACTGTTTTCCCCCAGTGCAATCTTCCAGACAAGGAAATTTTGTGGAGTGTAAATCCTCTTCCTTGTCAGCCAAAAATTTTTTCTCTGGAGATCAGCACCTAAATTGTTGGAGACCCTACTGTGAAAAATGTCATACAAAAAAAAAGCAAAAGTTATTTCCATTTTGCTTTCCCTTTAAATGTCTATAGGGGTTGCTGTTCACAACTAAGAGTATTTCAAAAAGCCAGAACAGAATCACAAACTGTTTTACAAGTTCTGAAAAGCTCTCATCATATGTAATGTTTCTATTTGACTCCCAGGATATAATAAATAAACTGTAACTGCTTGCCAGAAGCAATCTGAACCTATAATTTAGGATATTACAGTAAAATATATGATTACAAAGTGAAAAAGTATTGACATCACTGCTAACAACAGGTATCTCTCTAAGATCTGGCAGATCACACAGTGAGCTAAAAGGACTGTGATGAACTAGATTAACCAATGTCTTCTGATAATTAGCGACAATACTAAATACATTGCTTCTTAGTATATTTTTTTTTTTACACCAATAGCTGAAAGATACATTTGGTGCACATCATGTTATATTTGAAGGAAACCAGAAGGTCTCTTTCCCCTTAATGAAACGAATTTAGAAGTCAGAAGTCCAAAAAGTCACTCCATATTTCCACTGCTACAGAACATGTGAGAACAGTTAACATTAATTACATTATTCTAAAGGGAAATCAAGATTCATAAGGATTTGATACGTACCAAGCAGTATGACTTACGATCTGCCTGCTTATCACAAGACTAATGTTAAAATTATGCTGGTCCAATGTATCAGGGGAGCAGGGTTCACAGAACTTTTGAGTACTCAGAGAGACAGTTAAAGTCAATATGAGCTGCAGGGGTTCAGCTCCCTCAAAATCAGTCACTGATAATGTAAATCTCTATCAGTCATGGACTAATAACAGTTTATCAGGCATCCAACATAAACTCTTCTTCAGAAGATCACAAATTTAAACAAATCCAGAACAGATCCTACAGGACCCTTTTTTCTCCCTTACATGTAAACTCTTTAACATACATTTTTAACCAAAATTCTTGCAGAAAGCCAGATCTTGCCAGGTATCCAACAAAAGCTGGATATTTCCAACAAAAGCAGAGAGCAGGTTCCAAAGTAGAAGACAGCTCTTGGACAAAGCTGTACTGAAAACAAGAGAAACAGAAATCTCTTATGTTGGTAGCTCCCAAGAGATGTCCAGGATCAATAGCTCAGAGCTATTGTATTGTATACTCTTAAGGAATACATAGCTACCACAGTTTTTCCTCTTGGCCGCACCCATTTACCTATCTCTCTGAATACTTGAAAGTTTTGTAAACTCTACTTCCACAACACATTGGGCTGCACCGTATCCACATTCAGTATGCATCAAGGTTTGTACTCACCATGTGAGTGGTTGATAGGGCAAAATAGTTAGCTATTTTACTGCCTGGTGTTTGTCTTCGACCTCCACTGAAAAATTATTCACCTTTCCTCAGTCCACTTAGAGCTGCCTGTGTGCAGTAGAAGAAAAAGGCCCAAGGCATGTGACAAAGAGCTTCAACAAACAGGATCTGGCAGATCTTTCTGCAATGGTGTGAGATTTTACCCACAGCTGATTGCTCTATTCTTCTCTATAGCTTACAGCCCCTATAGAAGAGTCAGCATAAATATACATCCACAGCTTAGCCTGTGTTCATCTTACCTTATGTTCTCTGGTGGCCATGCTAAAGCATGGACATATATCTCCTTAACATCTTCAGGCCCTAACCTTCTGCAGAAATAGAAGACAGGAAGCCGGGAACAATGATACAGAAATAGTCGTAACAAGAATGGTCAGAGCTTATCTGACAAATTCCCAAGATTAAGTTCAGCTTCTGTATAATACCAGATACATTTGCTATCTGGGGATTACAGGTATATCATGCATGGCAAGTGGACAGACATCTGTGATCTAATATGTGTTTTGCATGTCTTTGCCACATTCATTGACTCAATAAAATAAATATGGTTACTGAGAGGGAAAGAGAGGGACATAGATGGAGAGAGAAAGAGAAAGAGAAAGACATAGTCAGGGAGGGAGAGGGGAAAGAAAAGGCAAAGAGAGGGGATGGGGAGAAAAAGAGAGAGGAGCATATTGCATGAGTATATGTAGTAATGCAATATTATGTAATAGCTTCAATAACTTCCCTATCCAGGAGATAAGGTGGTTTCCTAACCTGACAGTGTTTTACTTGAAAAAGGGGAAAAAGGCATTTTTTGAAAGTGGCTGCAGGATTCTTCGGGGACATTGTCTTAAGTTGCATATATATCTATGCATCTATGTAAACTGTAATTTTAAAAACCATTCTGTTCCCCAGCCCATTGGCGGACGGAAGGAAGGAAAGAGATCAGTGGAGAGGAATGTTTAAATAGCTTCTTGTTTTTCACTCACAGGACAGATGGCATGCAAACTAATGAAAAATAAAACCCCAACTGACATTATATAGCAGCTGTGTAGAGTGTCAACTATAGGAAGAAATGTGGCCCACTGGATACTGTTTTACTAGAAAGGAGGGAACTCAGGTTCTAAGCCTGGTTTCCTATTCCCAAAATGCCTATACTTTTGTGAAAGAAGTCTCTGTGCCTCAGTTTCTTCATCTGTAGAACAGGAGCAATTAGATGTTTATTTTATGAAGAGAATGACAGAGAAATGATGAGAACTTAATTTTTGCGGGAAAGCCCATTGAAACACAAAATATTTGTGTGATCATAGTGCTTATATGAAGAAAACTGAGCTCTTTCACCGCTCTAGAAATTTTTTTTCGGTAATTTTTAAGAATTAGTATATTGTGATACTGTTAATAAGCCTAAGATTTTACTCACAACTCAAAGCAAATGAGATTCATAAAGTTCAAGGTACGGCCCTGGAACAAGAAGAGTCCGTGAGTTGTTACTCATTTCCTGGGGAGAACTTTACATCTTTTTCCAAAAGGCCAACCTTTTCCTCTTTACATATTTTTGGTCTGCAAAAATTCCTCCTGTAATGTGGTTGACTTTCTTCTTTTTCAAGTTGCTATGCTGGTACTGTTCTTTTCGGCCTATATCATTACGTGCCAGTCTTTTTTGCTTTTAAGATGGATTGGGTTTCTGTTTTGTTTTGTTTTGGTTTTTTTTTCTCCTTACTCGGTCATTGTCTTGAAGTCCTGGGAAGAGTTCCTATAACCACTATGGTCACAACTTAGCCTGGGAAGACACAGTTGCCCTTCTACTTCAGATAAGTCAGAACACAAGAAAATTGACGTGATTTATGTCAGCCCCCAAAGGATCAGGGCTAGCTGCAGGGGTTACCTTGATTTTGATCTGTTGCAATTTTTTCAAAACAGAGCAGGAAGAATCTCTCCCATAGCCACTACTTTTTTTTCCTATCAGGCCATTATGAAAAAGCCACATTAAATTTTCAGAGTAGCAGTGAAGATAACATTGTGCCTCTCTCCGATGCTTTGGAGGCTATCAGCTTTGAAAGGAAGCATGTGCAAGTTTACAGCTGCAGTGATTGTATTCAACTACTGCCTCTTTGATATACCAGATCTTCTGTTTATCCATTGGATTTGTGAGGGTGGGGAGGAAACATGGCTGTGATATGATTCAAGATGGTAGATATAAAAGAGCAAGATATTTCCCCCTGTATTCTCATATTCTCCCTTTTCTTTCAAAGACTTCAGGACTCATTCTCTCTGCGAAGATTTACATCTGGATTCAACACCTGTGCTATGGCATTTTCATAGATAGTACTGTATATCTACATTACTTAGTATAGCTTTTCCTGTTTATTAATTTCTCCTGAATATAGCAGTTAAGTATGATGAGGTTTAGGGAATTTCTGTGCTGTGAAAGATTTGTGCTATAAATTAAATACTTATTAACAAGCTTGCCTAGTATGTTTGTGGCACAAAGGGACATGATATCTTATTCTGGTATTAATGATAAAACAGAACATAGATGTCTTCTTAATATTACCCCGCAAAATAATTCCATCACATACCATATTATGAATATTTAGGACTGCCTAAGAGTATAAATGATACTGGCCATATATGAACCTGTAAAGTACATGTGACATCAGATTAGTTAATATAAAATAACTGAAGAAAACCTTTGTATTGTGGCAGTAGTGGTGGAAGTGATGAAGTGGTGCAAACACAATGTTTATCATACTGTACATATTAAAAGTTATGATTGTGCAGGAACATTTCTCAGTTAAATGGTATGTGTCGGAGAAAATACTTCACCAAGCAACAAAGAAAGGAATACACTCTGTTCCGTCATCCTTTTCTCTTTTTTTTTCTTCTTTTGAACCAGATCCCTAGTGCAGCCCAGAGGATACTTTATTTATGTCCCTGCAGTTCAGGGCCTATAAACCAATTCATCATGTTCCTGCCTTGCCTCATCTGCTGTAAATGAATGACCCCTCCTGCAACTTTCTGAAGTCTGTTTGCCATTATGTAGATTAATGCAATAAATACGCATATGTGTGTACATGTGTGTGTGAAAAAATGCATTTATGGAGTACTTTGTGTTATGTTCCACAGCCAGCTCCATCCAGAATCTGTAACTTAGCATTCATTAAATACAATGACTCTCCAATACCACAAGCAAATGTTGTGTCTGTGTTCTATTAAGTCGTATCAATTTTTTACTTAAATGCTATAAAATAGATATTAGCTTACACTGCATGCAATAATTCAAATCAGATTTACAGCTCTCATTACATACACACTCACACCATTCATACACGATGAGGTTAGAAAGTCTGAAATAAAGTAGCAGACCTGGACTCCTTTGGGTCTCTTCTTTGATGATTTGCATTAGAAGCCAATTCTGTACAGTTCTGAGTGTTTGTATTTTACAGTTGAATGTGTTTTCTTAATAGGTACGTGAAAAAAGACTAGAAGTTTTTCAAAAGGGTAAACAAAAGGACTGTGAACCAAATTCTGTAAAAAATAATTTTCACAAATTAATATTGAGGGACAGTTTCTTCACTTGACTTGCAGGTTTAATCATATGACCTTTCCTGCAATTGCAGGAAAAATTTGACTAGCACAAATAACCTCTCTGGCCTGAGTAGAATGAGTCAAGTTTGTAAGTATTTAACATGGGATTAAATATTTCCAGGATCAGGCTTATATTCTGGAGCTGTTTTATTTATTGTCTGTTGAGCAGTATGCTCATCTTTTCAACACAAACAAGAAAATGAGGTAAATTCCTGTCAGTCTTCAATGTCTTAACAGTTTTAATCTAAAAAAAAAAGCCCCAAACAACAACAGAAAAAGTCCTAAAAGTGTTGTTTCTTAAAAATTTTGGCTTTTGAAGTCTTTCACACCCCTGTTTGTAACACAGTCATTAAGGTTTGATTCTGTAGATATTTTCCAATTCTGCAGATATTTTCCATACCCAGTTTAAGTAAGTCATTTGATGAATAAAAAGTTGGCAGAAACTAATGAATTTGTAGAAATGAACAGCACAGCATGCTTACTAAATTGAGTTAAAGAAATCAAATAAGAACTCCTTGACAATTTCAACTGCCTATGTCTGGTTCAGAAATTCAGTTCTTTACTATCAGTTTTGATAAGCAGCCTTCCTCACCGATGAGGCTATAAGATGATAATGTCATTCAATAACTCTCACACCCTTTCCTGCTATTTGTCCAGTGCAGGAAACTAAGAGTTTTCTTGTCGTGTGGACACAGAGGAAATATCCAGCAACTAAATACTGACCCTTGCATGCAAACAGGTCCATATCCTCTTTCCGCCTGACAACTTCCTTCCTGCCTGCTAGGAACAAATCTACTCTTCATTTTTCCGGAGTTCTTTATACAGGCTACTCAGAAAGCCCTTGGGTAGGGACAAACATTTTATTAATGTAAACTTCATCTAACAGCTGGATACTTAGGGCAGCCAGGCCCAAAATTACAGTAGAGAATTGTTTGCTTCTTTTAACTATAGTGTTGCTGCAACTGAGTCACTAAATGTTCTGTGCCAGGGACTAATATAAAGAGTTTACTGAGATTTCTGACCTTAGCTTAATGAAGGCATGTTTGCATTTCTGACATTTTGTGAAGGCTAAACTTAGGTAAGACAAATCTTATTGGGTCTTTCCATGGCGTTTCTCTGCATTAACAAGAATGTGGAAGCCTTTTTCTGGCCATGAAGAATGGAGGTTTTATCTCCTGTCTGACTTCTCTAAAGACAGTCACTAAGACATAAACTCTTTCCTGAATGATGTTACTGATCAAATAACAAGTAACAAACCAGACAGTAAGCAGCTGACAGTTGATAGTAGACAAACAGTTTCATATGGCTGTATCTTTTTTTCTGGGATTACCTATGATATTTTTTCTTCACATGATATCTTGATTTCAGAATGTAAAAGGAAAGCCTAGGGCATGTTCTGTCTTATTGCCATTGTTCAGTTACCTGGGAAATGTCCTGTGGCACTACACAGACTTTTTTCTGTGCCGTTCAAAGAACCTCAGAAGTTAGTAATTAAGTTCTCAAGAAATTCTTCCTCAGTCAGGTGATTAGCCCTTTGTATGATTGTGACCAGGCTACCTTTCACTCTAAAGATAGTTCATTTCTTACATTTAGCTTTGAAATTGTTCATCATACCACAACACACTGTATTGATATATTCCCATCAGAAAGCGTCTTTTGGTGGAATTTGTACATTTGTATGCATGTGCTCCTCTCACCAGAAGATCATAGAATCATAGAATAATTTGGGTTGGAAGAGGACTTTAAAGTTGGGACCAACTTCTTACATATTCCTACTTATAACTTATGAGTAACTAAGCAGCACTCAGCAGTCACAAACTTCTGTGTATGGTCAGAATCAGGCCCCTTCTCTATGAGAGGAGCGAGCTACTGGAGTCCCTCATCGTGCTGCAGTGTTGCAACATGCTCCAGGGCAGTTGTGAGCAGTCTCTACCACAAGGAACTTCTGCAGTGTGCCCTGAAGTCTCTGAGGATATGTCGCCATTTGGTAGGAGTACAGGACCGCCGTTCTGAAAGAAACCCAAATCATCACTGATAAGTCTCAGGGCAGTCAGGGAAGGGGAGAGCAAAAGAGAGAGAAGGAGCAAAAGAGAGGGAAATTCCATATACAAAAGTGAAGGCCATTCATTCATATTGAAAGTTATTATTACTATATTACAAATGTGAATGGTATATGACATAGATGATTAAAACAATATCAATAAATGTATTTTATGTGATTATAAGTAATAGCAGCAAACTTTTATTAGCATATCCTTCTGGTACTCACTGTCAATGTCTCCTAGTGTTTAATCTACATTTAGAAGACCTAGTTCTGTATTGAATTATGACCAAATAGTCAGATAAAAAATACAGAAAAGTTATATATTGACATTCATAAATCACTTATACATAGGATGACCAATTGGTATTAGAAATAAAATTGCTAAGTATTATACTTTAATTACTTGTATTAATGATCATTACTAAGTCTCAGAAATTTCAAAGTGAAACAGATGAGCAGTTTTCCATACAGAAGTTACCCAAAGGAAGGATTATTTGCTTATCCTTTTACTTTTAAAAATGTTTAATATTACAGGTACCTGATAACTGGATACTTCAACTAGTTTTTGTTCTAGCATCTACATGCCTATACCAAAGATCAGATGGGCTGTGTGTCAGTGAAACGTAAAAGTTAAGTTTTTCCTAATGTAGCCAGCATTTGAATGCTTCACTTTCCTTAACATCACCTGACTTTCTACAGAAAGTGAACTAGTGGCAGTCTGTCAGGTCCCGGGGTGCAGCAGCAGGCTGCAGCAGGGTCTCTCCCCCACCGCCTTGTCCCAGAGTCCGGCAGGGGCCTGCTGGAGCTTGGGCCTGCACCCACTCCTGGCCTGCCTTCAGCCCCATCTCCTGGGTGGACTCCTCAGACTCCCGTAGTGGCTCCATGTCTCCTTTTTCTCCTGACTGGAGCCCTGGGTTGGAACTTGGATCTGGTTTATCCCCTCACAGTGCTGGGGTGTATTGATGGGCCCTGCTGTGTTCAAACCCCACTGGACAGAGCCTATGGGTGAGGGCATGGCCCACCCTGGGGTCCCCCTTGGCTCCACATTCCTTACCGCTCCCTGACAATCACTTTCAAACTACAGTGGTTCAGCTTGTAAGTGAATGGAGGAAGAGATGGAAACAACATAATTTGTCGAAGGAGACCATTCATCAGTACTAGAGCATGGCAAAACTGAAAAACACCACTTTTCACTGATATCGCCACAGCTAGGCTGGGGAAATCACTACCAGAAGAAATTGTTTGATTAAAAAAGGAGAGGACATTTGTACACAAGACAATAAAAATACATGGCTGTACAGTTACTAAAAAAGAAAAAAAAAAAAAAGCCAAAAAGAAAGAGCAGCATTTAATGCAATTTTTCAGTGTTTAAAACACCTTCTGTATGAGATCTTAAGTCCTCCAGAGCTGCACAAGGTTCTTCTTCTGTCATATGAAAGATAAAACACTGCAGATAGCTTCTCAAACTGAACAGACTCCAAGTCTAAGCTGGTTTAGCAATTACTATGGCCAATGTTTTTCGGTAGATGCTTTCCTAACAAGAATATAATGAAGGCTAAATTGCTTTTTAAGTTATGGCTGAATAATTTGAAATAGCCTTCCAGGTTTAAACTTACATCAAGTTAACCTGCATTCCTTAGTGCAGCAGCTATGGTGTCAAGTTCTGCGCCATGTACAGTAGTATTACAAGTAAAGTAATTCTAATAATCCATGGTAAGCATAGTTGAACCTGAGAAGTTGCACATTAGGTTTTGCTTGGAGTTGCTTTCCAGGTTCCTAAAGATAAAGGAAATCTGTTTGTCTGTATTTCATTGCTCTAAGTAGAAGTTGTGAGGAAAGCCTGTCTGAATCTCATACAGGAGGGAGGCAGGTAGCATTTTTTAGCATTGGATTATCTCATTCAGCCGTGTTCATCTTGAACCAACAGGGCAAGTCTGAACTTTGGAAGCTCTAAAATATAAACCAAAAAAAAGTAATTTATGAAGAACCAAGTCCTTATTTCAAACATGCTTATACATCTACAAAGAATTCCAGAAAAATTACTGTGTATTAACATAATTTTCTTCAAGAGACTGAGATTAATTCAAGTTTGCAAGCTATATTGACTATTCTGAGAAGACACAAAAGTTCCTCTCTTCTTCCTGTGTTTAATTATAACCGGAGTAACTCACAAATTATTGTGTTGCCATGTCATTCTGAGTAATGAACTAGACAGAATTAAGGCTGAAAAACAGATTAAAGACACATCTACCCAGGCATCACAGAGAAAAGATCTGTTAATCATCATATTGCAAGTACCAGGTTTAAAATCCTGACACTGTTGAACACAGTGGAAACATTTTCATCAGTAGGGTTAGGATTTCTCCTGAGATTTTAATTCATTACAACTTACATGAATCTCACCAAAAGATAGGCTGGCCATATTTAAACTGTGGGGTTTTTTGTTGTTGTTCCTTTAGAATACATGAACAAAAGCTATGTGGCTGTGAAGTCTAACTTTAAAGCTAATTAACACTTTTAATGCAAGTTGGATTGTCCTCCAAAATGCTCCTTTAAAATAATTTTTAAAAACTCCGAAAAGTAACTGCTCATGCATTACTTAATATAACTTCTTTTTTTTTTCTATATATATTTTCCATTTTCTGATCTTGCTTTTAGTGTTCTATAAGATGGTATTGTTACTGATGCAGCTGGTAACTTTATGTTGTTGCCAAACTACTGGCCACAGTCAGATCTATTGGAATTAAAATTATGAAATCAAAATTACTTTTTTTGTTTAAAAGGAATCTAAACAAGTTAATCTTTTTACAGTTCCATCTATAAAACTGAAGCTTCCTATTTTTCTTCTGCTTGTGTAAGGCACAAAATGAAAAAAACATTTCAGAGGGAATTCAAACCGATATTTGTTAAAGTCTTTTTCAAAAAGCAATAGCAACAAACCAAAAAAAAAATCACCTTCTTACTCAAATATGTGTAACAGTCAAATTATTAAGTAATGAAATATTTGTAACTTTTTTTTGTGAGACAGTGTATATAAAGTCTAATTTATTAACAGAGGCACAGCTATTTAAAAATACTGTCCTGTCTCTGGGTCAAACTGATATGAAGATACTAAATTATTGCCAAGGGTCTTTTTCCTTTTATGTCTACAAAAGGAAAAGCACAATGGCAATAAAACCTAATAGTTAGCATTTTTTTTTTTGCTAGAAGAGGAGAATAGTACCGTTGATTGGCCTGTAGTTCCACCTGCTCTTTCAGTTGCATAAAAAATCTTCAATTCCTGTTTAAATAGTTTTTATATTTAAACAGCTGTTAACTTTCACAATTGAGATGGTTACCTTTCAACATTAAACTCTGGAATCTTCCAAGTAGAATGGAATGTGTATATACGTCTATTACTACTCATCACTATGACTTTATCATTTATGTACAGTAACAATAGTTAATATTTACGTTGAGGTTGTGCCTGGAGGAATCAGTCAGATGATGGCAACAGTAAAATAATATAGATAGTAAGCACATAGCTGTTACTCAAATAACGTGAAACTCAAACAAGATTCAGAAATCTGTTATTTTCATGATACCTCTATGCACTTTGTGACAGGAAGAGGATGAACATGTATTTTGCTACTTATAAAGTAAAGCACTACAGTGGATAGAACACAGATGCAATTATCTCTTCAGTCAAGTTTAACAGTATGCTCACAATTGTCAAAAGGCAACATACTTTGGGATTTAGTGGTGCTCAGGAGACATATCTTTCCTTTTATCTGCTGCTGATGCCTAAGACTGTTACTGTACTTCTGCAGTTCTTTCACAAGGACTTAAGTTTTCCTTAATACACATTTAAGAAATTGGCCGTATGATATAAACAAACTGATTAGAAGCAGGAAATAAATTGTCTGAAGAAATTATTTCTTTAGCTAATAGCAGAAGAATCTTAAACTGAATAAGATTATTTCTGTTTTCCTCATCTTTGTTTGCCAGTCATCTTCAGCTGGATCTCTCTTGAGTAAAGTGATACTAACACAAACTAGCTATAAGAAATGTTAAGGTTTATAAATGTAATCAGAATTTCCGATCCCTTAACAAAATACTAATTATTCAGTGCTGAAGACAACTATTTTTATACTTCTGGAACTTTATTTTACTCCATATTATTCAAGTGTGTCAGTGATCAAGCATGTCAGTGATGGGACTTCCCATTCCCCTCTCCTATCTGATAATTAAAAAATACAAATTTTACATACAGGCTTTCAAATAATGTTAATTCTGTAGTTTGTACTTAGAGTGAGACCATCAAGCCAGACAGGTCTATCTGTATTAGTATAAAAAGAAGTCTCTTCCAAACTGATTAGGGTATTAAGAATGAGCATTTATGTGCAAAGCAAGCTTGTCCATTTCTGCCCTGTACATAAGTAAAGGATCCATGTCTTTTACTAGGTATATTAATCTGATTTATTTCAAACAAATATCCCCCTTTTTAGGGAAAATGTGAAAAAAAATTTAGTAATATTAAAATATATATACTGTACATGGATATATAAAAATGACTGAAGTTTCTTTGTATAATGTTTGTGTAAGAATAACTATCAGTAGCTTATTTTCCTAAAAGTATCAAGGACATTATGTCTGTAATAAGCTTCTCCTGTAAACCCAACAACTAACAGTGAATCAGGGCCACAGAATGATGCATATAATGGAATTTTCCAGAGTGTCCAAAAATAATTACAAAGAATAAAATAAATAATATTTTAAAAATTCTCACTGGCAAACAGATGCATTTCAATGACAAAGACAAGAACTTTTAATTCAGCTTAGTGAAATTTGATAAAAGTTAATTTCTGCATTGATTTGGTTTCTAAGGATCAGTAAGCAATCTTTATTCCTCTCGAACTGAAAGAAAATGAAGTTCTAAATTGCAGTGATAAAAAAATTATTTCTGGCACACATGCAAAATTGTTTATTTTTATAGATGACATAATTAGACTCAACACCCACAAAAAAATGAGAATACATTTCAATACATTCTCTGTACTGCTTAGGTCATTAAGTCAATCATAAACACTAACTGAAACAAAACATTCCTTGGGTAAATCAAAGGAAGTACCACTGAAATAACATAAGCAGCAGAAGAAAGCTTGGAGTCTTTCCACATTAATGTCTGATTATGTGGAACAATGTACTCCATAGAGTACTTGTCCAACTAGTGCTTCTGGCCAATTTTTTTTTCTCTAAAAAGTATTTTAAAATAACTGGAACAATTAACACATAAGAAAATTTAGCACTTTATAGGATAATCAAGTCCTTTATTCAGAGTTTAGAGAGCTTTTAGAGACTATCAGAGATGTCAGAAAATTCCATACAGTCATTATTAACAGAGTATTGTCTGGTGATACAACATATTGAACTGCCAGAAAAGAACAGCAGACTTACAGAGTTCATCAGGAATGCTACAGGGATGAAGGTCTGCCATTGGTAGCTGTGCAGAAAATAATACTGATACCATATTGTTTCTTTCCATCTGTGGAAGTTGGAATCAAAGATCTGTCCAGCCTGCCTGCCTTAGGTTCCACCAGCATATTGATTGTATCAGCTATCATCATCTTTAAGGCATGACTTTCAACTAATTGGTTTCTTATCAGAATCATTTTTGCAGAGATTACTGTTGTTTATTTCTACTTTCTGATAGTGAGAAGAGATGGTCTAAGATTGCAAAGGATATGATTAAGGTTTACTTTGGGTGGCATGGACCACCTTTGTATGAACTATTATCAGATATGTAGAAGAGAAGTGGCAGAAGACATGAAGGTGACACGATGAATCATCCATCTATGTTGTTCCTTCTAACTTGATGGTATGAATACAATGGAATCTGATCAGTGTGAGAAGATCTGCATTTCCGTCTGTCACTTCATTCCTGGCTGTTGGGACATCTTATTCACAAGAAGCATAATCTCTGGAAGGGATCTTATCCACTAAATACATTTGTTTTAATTTTTGATGAAAATATCTCCAAGTGCCTAAACAGTCTGATGCTAACCATTCATGACTGACTACCATTCTAGCTGTCAGGATAAGCAGGGGTAGCCTGCAGCACCATTATAGAAACCAAGATAAATCCTGTGTTCTTATGTAAGTGAAAATGGTTTACTGGATTTTTTTTTAGATGTAGTATAGAATGCAGTCAGAAATAAAGCTACCTATGACTGCTCATCCTTCACATAAGCATCTTTCTGAAGTGGTTTGTGAATCACTAGGAGGGTTCTTCAGAAGAACCACACTTTCACGCATCAGATCTGTTACCCAGTAGGAGTCTTCTATATGCAAAGATTTCTTTCACCTACACTCCCTCCCAAGGACATCTGATGAAGGAATGATGATTTTAATCTGCTGTAAGCATTTCAAAGTAATCAAAGAGCAAAGATGTGTCAATAGGAAATGGCTAAAGTAATGTCCCTGCAGCTTTTAGAAGGATAATGTTTGCTAGATACATGTCCCAGAAAAAAGACGTAATATTTGGTTTGTTTCCTTTTGCGGATGACTTGCATCATCCAGAGGGATGGGAATGAATCTGGTCTTTTCTATTCAAAACAAGTTAATTCATCCTTATTGTGCACTGTTTAAGCAACTTACTCCTACAGTTTGTTTCTTTATCAATACCTTTAATACATTATAAAATAAAAATGACTGTTTAGCTTAGTATGTCAGAGGTTTCCAGAAAAACCTTGAAAAATCAATAGTGTAAAAGCACTAGGAATTTGCTTTAGAAAATGTATTTCTTTTGTGGCTATTGGTAGAGAAAAAAAAAACAGCATGATTTTTTCTTCTCAGAGTTCTACACATGTGATAAACTCTTCCTTTAATAATACATCAAGTCACTTATCTTTCAGCATGATAGGAGGCACAGCTTATTTTTGCTAACTCTGTTGAACCTATGAATCTAAAATAACTACTGCTGGAAACTGAACTACTGTGTTAGCTTTTGTTTAGCTGCCGGTAAGGCAGCTGCTGCCCCTGTAGCCATCGTGCAGTACCACATTAAGGCAAGTTTAAGAGTTTCCAAGAGAGCCTAGAATGTTCTTTGTGACCATGCAAGTTCAAGCTTCAGGAATCAACTGCATAGACCATTTCTTCTGAGTTTTCTGAGAGTACAGGATGCACAGCATTTCAAAAGACACTGAGATTTTTGAGTGGCCACTATTTATTCTTTCTCGGTGAAAGTCATTACTTGTTGGTATGCATGTGGACAAATACATAATAATAGAGATTGACTCAAATGGACAGTGAAATAAATGATGGCCTTATTAAAAATACAAAATATGCTACTCAGGATTTCAGTTCCTAGAATAAATAAATAATCTCGTTTATTTCTAAAACTGTATATAAATTCATGAACAGTAAATTTTTTACATGTAAAATCATCACAGAATGTTATTTCTAATTCAATTTTATGTTTAAACACAGTACATTTTTTTCAAGTAAACATTTCCTAAGAACCTTTCATGCATACACTAAAGTACATGTCATAGCTGGACTAACATAATGGAGTGTTATGAGCTATTAAATTAATGAGTCATGTACTGAGGAAGATGTACATCAAAGGCTAACACACTTTCTAATATGCAGGCATGCATTACTGTGTTACTTTAGATGCTCTGGCACACAGAAAGACAAAATCTGCACCAACAATCTTCACTTACATCATACTTGTCTCTGAGCATGGAAGGACTGACATCTACATCTCTAGAATTTCTGGTTCAGGCTCTAAGTTGGTATAAATCATGAAGAAATTTAACCACTAGGGAGTTGGTTTAAATGACTGAATAGCAATAGAAGTTATTCTAGCTTTCATGCTTAAATGAGCAGAGGGATGGAGTTGTGAAAGGAGAAGAAACTAACAGGAAGAGCAGAAAAATAAGTAAAGCTGAGAACTCTAACTTATTATGTGTCTTGCTCTTTATTTTACTACACACATATCCTTCTGGTTCCATGACATCCAAACTATGTTAGTTATCATTCACTTCAATTGATATATTGATGAGCTAATTAGAGCATCACTTTCATTTTTTCTGCATATGGCCAGAAATGTATAACCTTCTTTGTAATATACAGAACTGGTGTCTGATCCTCAAATGCATTTAGTCAAACAGTGACAACAGTCTTGATTCTTACTGATGACTTTATTTTCACTAGGGTCATGAGATAACTAGAGCCAAGTATGTGCAGTTTTGGGATTATTCATAATAGTAAGTTCACATCCAAGTTAATTTGAACAAATAAATAGATGTTGAAGATGAAGAACAATGCATACACAAAGTATATATATTCTTACCTTACTGAACTGGACATTTCTAGGAACTGTTCTGATCTGCCACATACATAGTGCAATTTAAACATTTTCATCTCTGCATTTCTCAATGCTATATTTTTCATATGCTATGGTAGACTTGTATAGTGCAAAGCACAAAAAAAAAGATACAAATACTAAAGAGTCTGTAATGTATCTAATCACAGTTCAGTTGTTCATCTGTAAGGCATCACTGCTAAGAAGGGTGATGAAGGAAGGATTCATGTGTTGAGACACGTTATTAGGAATCTGAGGATCTGGCTTCTCTTCGTATTTCTTCAGAAGATTTCATGCTCAATCTTTAGCATATCATTTTGGGTTTGACTCAATGCCAAAGATAATGACGATCTTTATTTCTTGGTGCTAGAAGTTCTGTGCAATGGAGATGGGTAACAGTGATGAAATTGTACCAAGGAGTTGTTGTGCATTTGCTGTGATCTGCTTTGATATCCCTAGATATCAGAAAGTACAGAGATGTAATGTATTTGTTACTGGTGTTTTGTTTCCCATTTTATCATCTGCTAATGGAAACAATACGTTTCAAGAAAGGCTTTGAAGGATTATAATGAGAATACTTGTAGAAAAAAAAAAAATAATGCTAGCTCTCAGCATATTTCTGATACCTGAAACATTTCTTAGATACCCAAGAGTATTTATCATTCCAATATTTTAATTTTATTAAAGAAGTTTGACAAAGAAAAAAATACTGATACTTTCTTTCATTTTCAATTTTTGGTAGAAATATAATGGTGTGATATACTGCACAAATACCTAGTATCAAATAGATACTTGAAACTTATCAACTATACGGTAGCATTCATCCCCTATCTTCCTATATGCATAGGAAACAAAATAGACGATCATTCATGGAGTACAAGAAAGTGGGTAATGTCCGTAATGTTTTCACTCTTTCTGTTTTGAAACTTTTTCAGCTTAAGAAAATAGCTGAAGTGGCATAAAGAATCCTTAAATATATTACTCCAAAACACCCTGAACTTTTTAAAAATCTTTAGAGCAGGAAAAGCAGAATCCTCTCCTTCTATGGTGCTGCATCAAAGAACTCCTAAAAGAGTTGACGGAGAAAAATATATACATGGAAATACTATAGTCACCCCTCTCATAAGATCTCATACAGTTGCATTTGTAAAATAAAAGAAAGGAAACTGTATAAAAAGTATTAATTCTTAAGTCTTTATTTTCAAGACAAATAATGAGATATGTATTTCAATTAAGATTAAACACATTGTTTTAGTATGTCATCACAGTCAAATTCTCTCATAAAAAAATACTTTAAAGCAAAGCTGTATTTTTTTTTTTGGTAAGAAAATTGGCTGAAGAAACTGTTCATGTACACTTAAGGTATGGCATTTTCAAAAGACCTTTACTGTTACTGCAGGTAGTAGAAATACTTATTTTAATGAGAACAATCAACATTAAATCAGGATTAAATGCTGCAAAAGTCCCATTCTTAATATCTTTCTCCATTCTTTCTTACAAGTATTGTTCTGGAGAATCTAGTTTTCCATCCAAATAAATTAGGCTGCAGTAATTAAAATTTCCGTGGGAAATCAACAACTAAAAATACTCTTAAATATAATAAAGGAATATTGTGAAAGGTATGCATGCCTATTGTAGACTTGCTGCATAAAACTGTCTTGCACATGGGTTTTCCATGCATATAACTGTAGCGTAAAAGACAACATTATGAGAAACCTTCTGACAAATTGATTAATAATCTTGAGCTGCTGAAGTTCAGCTGAGTGAGCAATTAAACATTCCAAACAGCAATGAACCTTCAGAGATAATTTATGATAATTTTATGCACAAGAGCTCAGTGGCTTTTTAATTTGATAGAATGTTAGTAGCACAGATTTCTAACAAGGGAGTTTCAGTGCTCCATACATCACTGAGATTACTTAAACATTTCAAATGTGGTTGATGAATGAAGTTTCCTGAGATGCAAGGAGATACAGAAGGTGTCAGAAGGTTGAGATTATTCATCATATCAATTATTGAAAGTGGATGCATTGACATCATACTCCCAGCTCATATTTTATAACCATTATAAAGACAGAACAGAAATAACAGACTTGGTGGACTGCAGAACAGTCAAGATATTCAACTTCTTCCCTCTTTTATTCCAGCATTGTTCTGTCACCCCACAATGTTAGCACTGCCAGGTGTTTCTTCGAAAGTTATTCATAATACATACCAGGAGAACAAGACCTTTCGGGTATAATCAGCTAATACCAAGAAAACATCCCATATAGATTAAGAGAGAAAAGGGCACTTAGACAAAATAACATGAGTCTAAACTCAGTTTGCCAGAAATGCAAATACTGTGTTATTTTTGCCGAGGAAGAGTAGATTTCTCTACGTTCTTCCATATAATTGTTTGCCTTTTTGTTGCTTTCAAAAAAACTGCATAGTGTAGTACATTCAAGCAAGTAAAATATTTTTAATTCCTAGAATATTTCCTCTTTGTTCTTTTATTTCTTGTTTTTGGCAAGCAAAATATAATGTTTTAATCTTGGATTTCTGACATACTCATGACAGTTTGAAATACACTAAGCTAAACTAAAGCAAATAATGTAAAGGGTCCTTCTTTATTATACGAACAAAGATAAAGTCTCTATTTTAAACAGAACACGGAAGCACTCAGATACCACATGTTTAACATAACAGCCAGTTGGTGAGATTTTATTTGCTTTTAACACTACTATAATGATCCTGACGATAAATCGTCATTTCACATATCAAAATAGTTATCCTTTCGGCATGCAAAGAATAGAATGCTGGAAAATGGAGGCTAAAGATGAGAAAAAAAATGTTGCTAGAAGCAGGACAGCAGCCTGTTACTTAAACCCCTTCAAGTGAGAGATCACTTCACTCGTGTAAAGCACTATTAGTCAAAGTACTCCTCAAAGCTCCGGAACTATGCAGACAGCTTGGAGGGTGATAGGTGGAAGAGTGGGAGTGTTTGCACAGACCTTGTGGCTTCAGATCCTACTTTAGACTAGAACTATTAGTCTTAGGCTAATGAAAAGAGTTGTCGACCGACCCTTTTTGTGTCTTCAACATTATGGTTTCAAGAGCTGACTCCTGCACAGCTCCAAATGTAGTATCAACACCTATCAACATAATTGAACGTTTCCCACCCTTGAAGAATCGAGTCAACATTAGTAGAAGAATTACAGAAATTTATAAAGAAAAGAAGTTCCATAAACATCATGTTACTGGATCTCCCACTAGACATTAGTGAACAAACGCAACAGAGGTGGCAAGCAGCTTCCATGCTCGCCTAAAGACAAGCAGGTCTGAATTTGTGGCATTGAGGTTCTCATTGAAAAGCTCACTTCATCTAAGCCAAGAGTTATTTTCACTCCCATCTAAATAAAGAGAATGTTTTTCCCAAAAGGATGTCAAAATAGGTCCAAATGTGGGTCGTGGAGGAAAATTCCCTGAAGAGAAAAGAAAGAACTCGAAATTGTGTGAGCAAAAATAAATTGTTAAAAAACCCCACAACTTAGAAAACTTGATCCAATTAAAAGGTTAAAAAAGTGGATTTGTTTCACCTAGAGAATGGATTGAAACAGTCCTCAAACACAAAAAGTTGGTAAAAATAGAATGATACTATTGTGACCTCTAGTGAATTCCTGCAAAATCATATATTAAAAAACAAAACAAAACATTCTAAGTATGATATGAACTTATTCCTGGGACAAGGTATGTGGAAGCAAGCTGTAGATGAATTTCTATTATAAGAGACTTTTACCAGAAAGTTACTTAAACAACTTCCATAAATTGTAAGAATACCTTCAGCCCTCTCTAAAAACTGGCTATTGATCTAGGTAACTTTTCACCGTCTATGTTTCTGTGTCTCAATTTAATGGCACATAATAAGCCATTAAAGCTGAGAACAGGAAGTAAGTATTATATAATTTCAAATGAGATACCGAAAGATGAAACTATTTACTTTCTTATGCACTGTTAATCATTCTGGTGGCTTGCAAAATCTTGTCACCTCATCTCTTCTAGATTATCAAAACAGCACTTGTCTGACTCCCTGGGAGCTTTCTCAGGAACTGGCCAGACTCATAGGCAGGAAGGAAGTAAAACCTGAGGTGACCTAAATGTCTAGCTTTCTAGGAATCTCTGGTTCTCCTAACTCTTTCTTCTGAAATAGTCTCTGATTATTTTTTTTTTTTACTCAAAAGGGTCAAATTTGGTAAGAAGCCTGCACACTGATGTACAATACTCCCATCTACAAAGTTATATACCACGGGTAGAGTTCATGTCCTCCTCATTCCATGCTCACAAATCTCCAGGACAATGCCTCCTGGAATGCAAAATAGTCAAAGTAGCAATAACTCCAGAACCTATACAGGGTTCGCACCTCTCATTTTAATGCACTTAGCACATGAAAAAAAAAAAAAAAAATTGTTCACCTGTGTCCCACTGCCACGGGGACATTAGGACAACATTTTCAGTCAAGTTCCACCAGTTCAGTTGGTTAGTCTTGATGAAATTTCTATTACCTATAAAAAGCTTCAAAACTAGTCTCTCTTCCAAACATTAGAAAAGAATGAGTATCTCTAAGAATTTCTGTGTGTGGAATTAAGGGAGACTTTTTTTTTTCTCCTCCTTTTTTTTTTTTTTTTTTTGAGCTAAAACAATATGTATGGAGAAAAAGCACCTAACATCTTTTTTTCTTCAAAATCAATTAAAACAATGA
Organism: Tetrax tetrax; assembly: GCA_009806455.1. Classification (NCBI taxonomy): domain Eukaryota; kingdom Metazoa; phylum Chordata; class Aves; order Otidiformes; family Otididae; genus Tetrax; species Tetrax tetrax. Next base: position 40,955 of record WHYT01000077.1, read on the forward strand.
AAATGACAGGAAAAGTGCAATTGTCATCTGAAAATGTATCCTGACAAATTAGAAGAATAAATTAAATCTCTAATAGAGAAATCTTAGTCCTGCTTTCAGTGGAAGTGTCAGTGCAGTTGTACTTACAGAGACTCTTCTGATGCTTCCATAATGTGCCGATCAGTGTTCAAAAGTACAATTATATGTTTGTATGCTTGAAGAGAGATATACAGATAAATTCTGAAGTCTTATTTTACTAATATATGATAATGAAAATGAAATATTAATAATTTAGTCAACTGTGCTATAGATATGAAAAACAGTGCATACCTTAAATGTGTACCTATAATACTCTTTTGTCACTAATATTATAGTTCAGTTTTGGCAGCTATATTTGCTATTTCTCAGCCAAAACTGGCAACAACTCAAAGTCATGGAAACACTGAGCAAACTCCAGCAGCCCTTTCTTAGGCAAGACATCTATTTAAACACAAGATTTAACCTACCTTTTAACAGTATAAAAATGGATGACCTGGAAGAATGGAGTATCTTAAACTTCCTGCAAAATAGGACAGTCGTTGTCTTTTCATTATTTAAAGTTTTGATTTCCCATTCATTGCTGAGGCCGTAATGAGCATTAGTTGTTGCATGGTGGCTCAGTGCCAACATAAATCATTTAACCTCTCCCTCTTTATTGATTTGTATTAGCATTTATAGATGGCACTCATTGTCTTTATAGAGCTTGGGATCTCACAGTAATTAAGTTCAAATTTAAAATAAACAATGACATCCAATATGGGTTATTGAAATATCCTGCAAGGCTTCTTGCCTAATGTCTACATTCAGTTTGGACCTCATCTCATTGTCATTCTAAAAATTCTAACCAGACAAACCAAATGAAATCAAAGTAATAATCACAGCAAAAAAAAAAAAAAAAAGAACAGCAGGGAAGGCATATATTCAATCTTGAAATGAGTATGGGATGGGTTTGTCAAAATTATAGTGTCAATATTGTATCAGATGTCACTCTTTTTTTTTTGCAGTGATATTGTATGTAAGCCTATCTAGCTCAGTGGTATCATTCTCTCCTGAAAACAGTTCAATCATAACTGAAGAACATTATATTATATTGTCATATCTCCAAGTCCTCCAATGCTCTTGGATGCACAGTACGTTATTCTTTCCTATTGCTCTCAGGAGAACAATATAGGTCTTCCTTACAGTATATTCATGTAATTCTCAATTAATTCTGTTGATTTAAGATCACAACTACCTTTAATGGTAAATGGTAAGCATTGTGTACAGTAGTATAAATATGAACTGCTATGAGAAAACTTTTTTCCAAGCCATAAATGGCAATCTTCACATGCCACAGGAACAGAAATCAGGACTATGGTTGTTTGTTAATTGGATCTCTGCTAAATTATTTTTCTTCTTTCATAACAACTATCAATATATAAGTATAATAAATATTATTATAACTATTATAAATATGGTAGATTTATTAATACAGAATTATTGTAAAGAGTATTTTTTACGTGGTCCTCAAGAGCATTTTTCTGACTCACACAGAACAGTCAAAGGTTAATCAAAATGGAAGCCCTCACATAACTGAAATCTTTCAATGAACACTTTCTAATTTAAACTGAAAACCTCACCTGGATGTATTCTAACAATTTTTAAAAATGTGGGAAGCAACCTTAACTGTGCAGCTAAGCCTTAAAACACTTGTCTAAAAATAATGTGATCTCTGAGTCTCCTGCCCAGAAGTCTAGCCTGAGCCCTAAGACTGGGCAGAGATTTCTGTCAAGGGACATGCTGAAGCCAGTTGGAAATACTAAGTGGGAGAGAGTTCCCATATCAGCCCGCAGTCCTGCTATGGCTTGGCAGCCTTTGCAGCCCCACTCTTTTCATGAGTCTCATATCTTTTAGGCTATAGCCCTAACCCTATGTCTGCTCCTAAGTAAGGGTGGACACTTCTGTAGTGGAAAATGCTGAAGCCCCTTGTGAAAAGTATGTGAGTGGAAGAATTCTCACAGAAGCCTCCACTTTCCTTCCTTGATTTTTCTGCAGCACTGCTCTTCCTATGGGTCTCCTGTCTCTAACAGGGAACAATAAAGGCAGTTGCTACTTAGCAAGTGAAGGGGAATTTGGGAGCCAAGCATCACAGCATGGTACGCAGAAGCTATGGCTTCACCAAAGATAGGGTTTAGTCCTGTCATACATGAACAAGCCAGGATGTCTGTCTGCAGGTCGAGGTCAGAGTCCAGATCACCAGGGTACAAGCCCAGGCACAGGCATGGCTGCAATGCAGTCCAGGCATAAGCCAAGCGTGAGAGCCTCTACTTAACGCACCTGCAAGCGAAGGAAGTAGGAACCTTTGATGCAGCTTCTTCCAGCTCTTCCTCGGAGAACTCCAAGGCCAGCTGAGGCTTCTTAAACAGGTCTCACCTGTCAGAGCTATTCTCCTAGGAGGAGGGAGGATTTTTCTCCTAAATGACCCTAAGCCTTGCTGGGAACTCCTGCCATGGGATATACTGCAGGCTCAGGGGAAAGTGTGAGTAGGGAAAATGTCTCATAGCGGTTCGTGCTTTCCTTTGGCAGCCTCTTAGGAGCCCTCTCCTTTCCAAGGGCAGCAGCTTTCTCCCTCTCCCTACTCTAACCCTAGTCTTAACTCTAAACCTGGTCTCAGAGGTTTTAATACGCTTTTCATTAAGTCTTTCTGCTAGTCCTTGAAATGTAACTATGCTTTTAAAAAATACAACTAAATTAAAGTTCCTAGTTTTCCTTACCTACATTATATTTTATTATTGTTTTAAATGAAACATTATGTATATGGTATCTGTGTGTCATGTGTAAGCTTTATTTCCTGGTAGGTTATGCTACACTTTCATCATTTCATCATTTTTTTTTACAGTGAGTGTAGTGGAACACTGGAACAGGTTGCCCAGAGAGGTGGCAGATGCCCCATCCCTGGAAATGTTCAAGGCCAGGTTGGATGGGGCTCTGATCAACCTGATCTAGTTGAAGATGTCCCTGCTCCTTGCAGGGAAGTTGGAAGTAAATGACCTTTGAAGGTCCCTTCCAACCAAAGCCATTCTATGATTCTATGATTTTTTTTTTCCCTTCACGGTGATCTGTGGAGTGTTCTTTACAAGACCTTGGTTTTCCGAATAACACAAATTTCCTGCAGTGATTCAGTAGTTTCACTTAAAGAGCATAATATTAATCTGATTATTTTAAACTACTTCCACACAATAACGCGGTAGTTAGTGTAAAATAGTTGTATAATTCTATAAACCAAAGCTATATTTCTAATTTGAATTTTGCAACCTCTATTTACACTTTATTTTAGGTTTACATGTTTGTTTTTATTGTGATGTTTCTTTAACCATTTATTCTAATTATCTTACTTATCATTGTAAATAATTTCCAACCAATAAGTTATTCTGGTTTTACTCCAGGAAGAGAGGACATAATAAATTTGATCCAAAGCCATGGAAATTAAATGAAAAATCCAGCATTAGGACCAATTAAAAATTATCATTTAACTTTGTCACTATTTTTTGCAATGCTGCAGATTGATCCCAAATCATTCTCTTGGACATTTTTGATTCTCCATTTAAAGGAGTTGAATTGTGCTGTCTAATTGCTGTTGGTTTACTAAATGACAAGGCATTGTTTCTGTGATAAGTAATCTGACAGAATAAAACTGTTAATATATTTTACAAATACTTCTCTGAATTTTATATTTAATTTCAGCAAACATTCATGCCAGTGAAGCTAGATTGCCTCAGTATCTGCAGAATTTAACACAAAAGAACTGTGAATATTTCTGAATCCAGCTCTTTTTAAAACTAGCATGAATAAAGTACAGATAGCTTTTTGTACTGCTGATCTATCTCTAAATATTATGATTTTTTTTTCTCAGTAAGAACTGGCACACAGCTACAGATTTACAGCCTCAAGCAGCATCTTTTCTATTTTGAAATCCTGGTTAAATACCTTAAACACGTGAGTACTCTTACTCAGATTGATAATTCAACTGACTTCACTTTGAACTCAGAAGGACTACTCTTCTGAGTAAACTTGCTCAGGTATAAGCACTTCCAAGATTGAGCCTTGCATTTGCTATTCTAAGACAATTTAATTCCAGATTTTACTTTATAAATGCCAGAGGAAAATTTAGTGAAGAAAATGTATTTTCAATCAAAAGATTAAGAACCTTGCTTTGTTCTTTCTTTTAACAAATACATGTATTTTATAACACATATATAATGAATCTTACAATGTATTTGTATATATAATACATAGAAAAATCTAGAAAAATACAGAATATAAAGACTATAACAGTTCTGTTATTGCTAAGATTATTAAGCAGAGAATGACAGAATTCCTCAAAGCCTTCTTTTGAAAGTGCCCGGTGAATACATGGAAAAAGCATATGATTTTCTATGACATATTCCTAATATGAGGGAAAAGAAAAATACACAGATATCAGTAACAAAACTCCTAGTAAGCTCACTTGTTTCGGGATCCAGTCCTAAATAGCAAAACTTTAATTAAAAAACAAAAAGGTGCCAGAGGGCTTTTTGCTTCATTTGGGATGCCTGACAGAGCAGTCAAGAAGAAAAACGTGGCAGCCAGAAGACACAAAAAAAATTCAAACTATCTCTCCAATGTTAGTAAACAGAGTGGTTTTAGAATGGATGTTACCGAGGATGAAGGGACATACTGTATGATGGGCTTCCAGAAAAAAAAAAAACAAAAGGTAAAGAGATATTAAGGACACTTACTTCAGTCCTTCCTATGAGAATTTGAGACATGGACAGAAAAATTTCAAAAATATTTAATTCCCACACACATATCCAGCCCTCACTTTCGGAGAAGATAGTGACACTAGCAGTTATGTATACATATCAAACTACATCTGTTAATAATACCCTAATTATTTTTCATAGTGTGTTTCTACTACTGAACCCTTACTGTCTGCATTCAGTTGACATCTCAGTGTGAGATGCACAAGCTGAGAGTCAGACCCCAAAAAGGTACCTGTTCAGAAGACATACATACAGTGGTTACCTTGGCAACAGACATACGTGAAAGATCTCAGAAGAGCTTTTTTCTCTCGCATATTCATTTTTTTTCTGCTCAGGGTGTGCTTCGTATGTATATGTAGGTTCAGGCTACAAACTTTATCAATCAAACTACAGCTGCACAATTTCAACTCTGACTTTTATTCTTTTCTGCTTTCCAGCAGCTTATGATGAACATTTGCTGATGAATGGAGAGACTGGTATCTGCCAGAGCATGCTGCTGTACTAGAAATACACAAATCTCTCTGAAACTTTACAGATCATTTACATGAAATTTTGAAGTAGGAAAAAGATTTATACTACTCAGGAAGAGAAGCCTAAATACAATTGCATATGGAGAACAGCCTAAATGAGAAAATCCATATTGAATCTTCCCAAACTTTTTGACTTAATATACACATACATGCATGCTTAATATACATAGCCATAGTAGAACATACAGTATTGTTAGAGTTGAAGGACTTTGTAATTAAGTATTAGCATCCCTGTTTCACAGGGACAGAGAATGACCCCAAACATGTAATATAAGTTATGTTACTGGAAGTCTCCTCATTTTGGAATCAGTCTCATTTGGAATCAATTTTGAATGTTAGAAAATGTTTTTGCTTATTATAGCAAAAATTTGTTGCTCATCTGCAAATATCGTATAAGCACTCTGTTTTAACCAGTGGATTGGATATTTTATCATGTATTAATATTAGTATAATCAGAAATTATGAGATAGAAGAAACACGTTCATTGTGCTCCATCAAAAGTCCCATTAGGTGCAAGTGTGGAAGGTCACTTCTTTCATTTAGGCCCCTTACAGTTCTTCCAACTTAGCTCATGCTAGATTGGTTGGACATGATTATGCCCTTCGTCACATTTTACACAGACATAGCTATTTAATTTTCACTGGTATAATAATTGGTCTAGGTGCAAATCTAAAGGCCATTGTATTTATTTGGTGATCTTATCAGTGTCCTCAGTGAGTGAAGAATCAGCTTACATGATACCTATTCCCTTTTTCGTCTCTCTAGCAGAAATAATACCTTGAGACACTAGTGGCCTTTACAGCTTTGGAAGGCACTTGTATTTGTATTTCAGAACCAGAATCAGGAGCTTTTCACATGCCTTCACCTCTGGGCTGCGGATACTGCTAAGCTGATGGTGCTCTTAGGCCTCATCCTATATGGGACATAAAAACATTACCTCTCATCAATTCTCATATAAGACTACTGAGGGTGTAAACCAGTACCTGCTAGATTAATAGAAATGTTCCTGCATTTTAGCTTGCTTTGACATAGATTTTCTACTTCTACAGTTTCTATTTATTCATTACACTAACCAGTATATATTTTTTTTTTTTTCTGTCAGTACGGGTGAAAATATAGAAAAGGGAATGCTATCTTCCTTATAACTGTTTTGAATTCTTAGTTATGTTTCTGTCTCCTTCTGTATTTTTTTTTTCAAGTATTCATTACTAAGTTGTAAACCTGGCCTCTATAGTGCTTCTGCTCTATTTTATTTTCCAGCACAATAACCATGTTACTGTACAGAAAGGCTAAATGTGAAGGATAGGTAATAATTTGTCAGTGTTTCAAGTAGAATTCAGGGACATTTCAAAATGTTTTTTGTGATTTGAGCTTCCAACTTTAAAATGTGATGTATAATTGACATTTTGATACTTCGAGGCCATGGTGTATTCTCACACTTTCAAGAAAAAAAAACCAACTTGCTGACACAATCAGGAAACAGATGGTGACAAAGATCTTGTATTTAATATGCCAATCATTATGCTTTACTTGCATATCATCATCTCATTCATGAGGCCACTATATGAAGGAATTTTGCTATGCCTCTGCAAATCAATCAAGAAGTCTTTTAATATTTTTTTAAAATATAATTTAGGTCTTTCTCATCTTTTCTATGTTTCATTATATCTGGGGTGGGGTGTTTATGCAAATTTATTACACATGAAAAAATGCTTTGACAATCCTGTGGCTGGAATAGATGTCAGCAATGAAATATTCACTACAGATAGCTTCAATAGAGAGACCAAGAAATGACTTGGCAACTGAAGTATCCACATTTTCCATACTTTGCTGTGGTCCTTAATCCAAAGGCAGTGACATAGTAAGACACTATGAAGGATGATGTTGAGTAGGAGGATGTATTTTGTAATGTGGCCTCATATCTACTAAGACCTGGACTTCAGTCAAAATTTCTGCTCAAGAAAACCACAGATGGCAGATTACCAATATATTTCAGTTAGAGCTAGCACTGGATTTGAAATCACTAGGTATCTGAGCCAAGCAAACCTCTTCTTCAGCTCTCAAAATAGGCATTTTTCTTGGAGAGTGTCTGACTCAGAGTCCCATCATATAGGAATGAGTTCATCCACTCCCAACCCGTCTTGGACAGCCTGAGGTCTTCTAAAGATGTTTTAGCCCATTATTGCAAATGGTGAGAAAAGGTTGGTTCTTTCTCCTTTATTTATATCCTGCAATGTCCAGATAAAGCTTCTTCCCTCGTAAATGTAAAACGTTCATGTTTAGAGGGAGATGGGTTATAGTTAGCACCACTTTTTTTTTCTGTCTCACTTCTACTCTCTATCTGCAGGTTCCCCAGCTTCTAAAATGTTTCCATTTTAAATCTTTCCATTTAAAGAAGTAAAATATATTTCTGGTTCTCTGCAAGAGGAACAACACAAACAAGAGGACAAGCATGTAGCTTGACTACTTACAATGCCTTTTTACATGGGATAGAACATGCCTCTAAGCTGGTTATAGTTAGGTAGTTATTTGAAAACTTACATATTCCTCCTGAAGTGGATGGAAATACACACTGGCTTTCAGCTTGTATAAAACATGGTGTTCTGGTTTTGTTTGGTGAGGGGGGGCCTAAGGTGGTAGCTTCTGTAGGAAATTGCTAGAAGTCACTCTCCTTTGTTCAGTGTACTCGGCCAGGCCTGGGGCGGACCCGCTGCTGGCCAAGGCCGAGCCAATTGGGAGCAGAATGTCCTGTGATAATGCCTCTGCGATAACGTATTTAAGAAGGGGAAAAACAGAAAAAAAAAGAAGAGAAGATGTGAAGCAGCTGAGCGGGGGCAGAGAGGGGGAGGCGTGAGCCTCGTGGGCCTTGCAGGCCTCACTCTCTGGCCTCCCGCCGGGCAGCCGACTGGGCCCAACTTGGGCCTGGCCTGGCTGCAAGAAGTGGAGAGGAGATGAGCAGTGAATAAGATGTAAAAAGGATCCTGAGAGGTGTCTGCCAGCCTGTTGTGAGGAATGGCTGCAGAGGCCAAGGTCAGTGAAGAAGAAGGGGGAGGAGTAATGCGGCTCCTGGCAAAGATTCCCCTGCAGCCTGTGGTGAGGACCGTGGTGGAGCAGGTTGTCCCCCTGCAGCCCATGGAAGTCCACGGAGGGGCAGAGATCCACCTGCAGCCCGTGGAGGAGCCCACGCCGGAGCAGGTGGAGGCCTGAAGGAGGCTGTGGCCCATGGAGGGCCCGCTGGGGCAGCCGTTCTGGAGGGACTTCACTCCGTGGAAGACCCACACCGGAGCAGTTTCATGAAGGACTGTGGCACGTGGGAGGGACCCCATGAAGGGGCAGGGGAGGAATGTGAGGAGTTCCTCCCCCGACGATGAAGCAGCGGCATGAAACAACGTGTGATGAACTGACCGCGACCCCCATTCCCTTTTCCCCCCCCGTGCCGCTCGGGAGGGGAAGGTAGTAGAGATAAATGTTAAGCCCGGGAAGAGGGAGGGGTGGGGGGAGGTTATCTTGTTCCCTGTCTCATTCTCCTGCTAGTTTTAGTAATAAATGAATAGTTTTTCCCCAAGTCGAGTCTGTTTTGCCCGTGACGGTAACTTTAAGGTAACTTTAAGGATTTCTCCCCGTCTTTATCTCAAACCTCGAGCTATTTTTTTTCTTATATCATCTCCCCCTATTCTTTCGGAGGGTGGGGGGAGCGGGAGAGAGGCTGCGTAGTCTGGTCCAGATCGGGGCTGAACTACGACACATGGGAAGAAGAGAGACAATGATTTTGTGCTGAAACTTAGAAAAGAAGCTATTTCTGGAGGGGAAAATGGAATTTTATGCCATCGTTCAACATAACCAGTGCCATTCCGGTCACAGTAGAAATAGCTACTTCAGTAGCTATTTCCATGAGACAAGTCTTTCATAAGAGTCAAGGTCGTCTTAAGTGCAAGAAACGGGACCCTATGTTTCTTTCATACATGTTGCAGCACAGAGTTTATGTCAGCCTTTCAGCATATCACTGTTTCTTTCCCCCTTTCCTAATCTCCAGTCATTTCATTCTACTTGCAATGTGCTCTGCTAGATCAGAGCACACCTGTTAGATCAGACAAGATCTTCACAGACTCCTAACCAAGGCCAGGTTGGACGGGGCTCTGAGCAACCAGATCTAATTGAAGAGGACCCTGCTCCTTGCAGGGGGACTGGACTAGATGACCTTTAAACGTCATAAACCTTCCAACCCAAACTATTCTATTATTCTATGTAACTGGGAGCTCTTGGTCATCTCTATTTTGTTCTACTCTCTTCCTTGTGCGGCACTCTTCATTCAGCTTATCCAAGCAGGTTTGTAGTTTATAAAACCAGAAATCCTCAAAGTTGTAATTCTGTGTTCTTTTTAACTAGTTAAGAAAAAAAAACCCAACAAACTCAGAACCCTAGCAAGCCAAATACAGCATTGAGTAACAGATGAGCTGTTCTTAAATATAGGGTCAGATTTATTATTTTTTTAATTACTTATCAAAGACAGTGGCTTACACACCTTGCACTATCTAGACAACAGTCTCTTAGGATGTCAAAAGTCAAGGTTACATCAGCTCTTGACTTTATCCAGGCTCTATGATGTACAATGTCACCGTAACAGAGCACTTCCTCTTTGTTCTGGGGGAACTTGATTCATAATGAGCCCATCTAGGGTGTACTCAGATTGTGATAAAGAGCTCTACACAGAGGCTCCTATTTTAGAGAAACAGGTGTTGGCTTTGATTAGGGAAAAATGACATCATCCAAGGGAGAGGAGAGAAAAAAGAAAAAGGGAAAGGAAGGCAAAAATAGAAAAAAGTGGCAACCAGACACAAATACATTTGCACATATAAAGCTGTTCTAATGAGAGCCAAATTGATTTGACATTCAGTGGCAGTTTGAAGCCAAAAAAAGCAAAGCAGCCTACAAAAGGCCCAGCTCATTGTTTATGGAGTGTCATACTTCATCATCTGTGAGACCAATAACAGTGATGGAAAGACCTTTCAAAGCAGGGAGTTTACACAGAATGGCTGCATGGATACCGCTGATGTCAGATCCAATAGAATGATTGTGAGCTATTTCCTGAATTGAAATCATGTTTGTCAGACAAAGTAGATGCTCTCTACAGATTATATCTTTGAGAAGAGGATTTGGTACATTGTTAGAATTCTTGGCTGATTTCTCCTAGGCAGACACAGCCATAATACTTGTCCTATGATGGGTACTGATCATCAAACTGCCCTGAAGAAAAAACATAGAAGAGAAAAAAATTACATAACATGCAAATGCAGCTTCCAGTACATGAAATTTAATCTCTTTATGGAAAAGAACTTTGCACAAAATCATGTAAATTCATGTAGGCACCCCTTTCATCATCTTTTTTTTCATAGATAACTTTGTAAATATTTTTACAAACACAATTTTTTACATTTTCATTAAAACAGTGGACTCCTGTCACTAGTAGACTGTAGAATATATTTCGTCGATCTCTGCTTTCAGTTAGAACACCTGGTGAGGAGTGACATGTTTATCAAATGTTGGTGAATGCCAACATGAATTAAATAAGCCTTCAAAAAAAACATGAGATGCTATAGCCTTGTACAAGAAAGGATATGTGTAGAAAGCAGTCTCTCTCTTTCTGCCTTCTAGCTATGAGCTCAATCTAGATATCACAATATTGATATTAAATTCTGATACTAATGTTTCTGTTTAGATTTCACTGGAAAATCTGTTTCTTTCTTGGGGGAAAATTCAGGAATTTCAGCCTCCTGGGTCTCAATTCCATAATGACTCACTGGAATACAAATAGATAGTGATCTCAAATTAGCAAGTTCTTAATCACATTTTACCTAGAGTATCTATTCTGGCTTCATAACTCAAAAAGCATTATCAGGGTGATCAAACTTATAATGGATGGTACAACTATAGATACAAAAAAAATTAAGTTAGACAAGATACATGGAGGCAGATCTATGTGAATAAATGAAACTTTTTATTTTCATTCGTATTAAAACTAAAAAACCTTTTTGTGAACCTTCCATTCTGTTTCCTGTCTGAGTCTGTGAGTTTATTAGAATAACCAGTCATTAAAATAAACAGATCAGTAGGTCAAAATGCCTACATAGTCACAAAAGGCCACTATTACATCTATATCAAATACTGCATTCTGTGACATATGAAGACAGTGTACATTGGTTATGAATTATATATGCAGATATAATTCCTGCTATGTTAGCTTTATGTCGTAAATCATGCAATTCAGCTTCTTTTGTCCAATTTAGGAGAATTATAAGCCAAACTGGAAGAAACTACAGATTCTGAATGCTACAAGATAGGTTTCTAAATTCAGTCCATGATAGTATGTAGAGATTCAAGGCCGTACCTATTCTTCCATAGCCTTGACTTCAGTTTGCAGGAGAAATGGGGTGTCTCTGTGTCTAACGCCCACTGGTTTAGTAGTCAGTCTGAAGTCCTGCAGCTATGGCACTTAATTCTATTGAATTAAGTATTAAAATGCAGTCAGCATCATAAGCCCTTCAGCAAGTGGATTTCACTTTTCTCAGGCCGTAAGGGTTCTCATGGATAATCATGTTGTAGAAAAAGTAAACAGGAAATCAGTTACTGGAGACTGCAGAAGTGCATTGCTACTAAATTTTGCTAAAACATTTAAAACATTACCTTTTAGGATTCAGTGTCAGAAATATAACACCACAGAAGTGAATGCGAGCAATTTACATTTCCCTTAGAGCTATTGTTTCACACTGTCTGAAGATTCAGGCTATGTCTTTCACTGCTGAGAAACGATATATTTTACACAAGCAATGTAAACTTTTATAAATTAGGGAAAACAAGGAAAAGATAAATTTCACTTTAATGTAGCTAGTCATGGTTAACCTCAGGCCCACATCTGCCATTACACTGACAAAATATAAAGAGAGATCACGTGATGTTAACAATGAAAATATAGCCTTTGCAAGAGAATACTATACCAGCTACTCACATTGTCATCTTCCCTCCACAGTTCTACATCCACAAAGTCTGAAAATATTGGTTTTGTATTTTCTCCCACATCTGTGAAAAGTGATAGTTTTTCTATTAAATTATTCTGAAAAAGAGAGAACCAAATTAAGTAGGCTCAATGTATGAACTTTTGCATGTATATTAAAAAAAATAGTAATTTATTGGTACAAAATACAATGAATTATTTATGTTAGTTACAGTCAAAATATCTTTTTTCACTCAGTCACTGCCTGTTTTCTGTGCTATATCAAGACCAAATATTATTTGGTAGAAAAAATTCATAAGTTATCCTGAAGAGTGAATATGTCAAATTTCTAGTCTGGTCATGGACAATTTGTATATCAAAAAAGTGACATTCACAAAATAGATTTTTGGTTCGATTTTTCCTACCAGATGAGGTATCATTAAGCTGGAAATCTGTTTTGTAGTAGACTTAGGCAGCTGATTCTTCTTAGTCCACCAAAAGGATCAAGGATGCCTCATTCAGATGTGTAATTACCAGGCATGAAACAGATGTTTCATCTAGCAGAAAGAGCAGACCAAGTAATTAAAAGCTAAATATAAACTAAGAAATAAAGATTTTCGTTCTATTTTGTTTTCCTAATGTTGAGAGTGATTAACTCCTGGAACAAGTTAAGTCAGCAAGTGGTAATTCCTCCATTGCTTGTAATATTTGCATCAGAAGTGGATTTTTTTTTTTCCCTGAAAGACATGCTTAACGAATCCAAAGCTGACACAGAATTTGTTGCCAGAGATAAAGGTGTGGGAACGCCCCTTCTCTGATAACTTACACTAAGTGTGTAACTTTGCGTAGCACTTCCTTGCCAGTAGGGTTTGGATAGTTTAGATAAATGGCTCCTGAGTGGTGCCTGACACAAGTTACATGGCTCAGAAAAAAAAAGACATAAGATAAACTTCTATGTGCTTGTGTTATATGAAGATCTAATAGTCTGGACAACCTAAAGATTTCTTTAGTCTACAAGTTTCTATTAGTATCTCTAGGACACACAAGTACACACAAGGAACAGAATGAAACTCTAAAGGAGTGAAAATATTCCTCTGATCTATTCCAAAAGTGGTTGTTTAGATTTTTAGCCCCTCAACGTATTCAGTCTTATCTGCAATATTGTAGTAAAAATAATTTTATTTGGATTCTTTTTACTTCTGATGTCCACAATCTATTTACTTATATTCCATACAACTAAGTCTGACTGCACCATATTTTATTCCATTCATCTAGCTTCAGCTGAGTTGCTGAGTAAATGCCAGCCTGGTACTCCTTTCGCAGCTCAGTAGAGTCACTGAGCCCGCACAGGTGCTGCTAAACACACTCTGAAGAAGGCTGGGTTAAACAGGAACACTGAGAGCCTTATTGACACAGGTAACCTTTACTGCTGATGGCAGGAAGACTATAGGATTGCATTAAAAAAAAACCAAGGTAGGATTTACTCAGGTAACTAAAAGAATTGATGCTGGATTTGTAAACAGGACAGGTTAAATACAGACACTGAGATAACAGGAAGGAGTGATACAAATTTTCAGTATAAACCTTCGGTGTAAAAAAACCTTTTATCAAGGAAGTCTGACTACTGCCTACAAGCTCTACTCCTTAGAGACTGGTTATTTTTTAAATACAAAATTTTCTCCTGCTTTGGAATCTAGTAAGAAATTATTTTCAAGAGGAAGGAAAGAAAGACAATAGGAGTTATCCTGGAAGAAAACTAAAATGCAAGTCTCTCTTTTCCTTGTATTTCCTACCACTCTGTATGCCACTCTTTTGTTACAGTGGGAGGCATATTTTCTAAAGCAGTTCCCAGCCAGATAACCTTCACTCATGCCAAACTGTTCATTTTAAAGCTGTGAGCTCCCTAACTGAGGCTAGACTTAGCCATCCTTGCACAAAATTATGGGAGTCCCAAGACGTCTCCTATATGTCATGTTCATTCCAAAGGCTCTTTCTAAGTAGTGACACCAGGTCTAACAGTGCAGCTGGAAATAGCTGGAGACGAAACCATGCTGCAGCAACTTGCAAAAGTTAAAAATGAGTCGTTTCTAGGAAGTGAGGTTGGAAGAAGTTCACATGACATCTGTTTCCAAGAGATACACAGACACAGTTCATGCACCATTACAAACCCATCAGTTTCTTGAAAGGAAACGCACACACGTCTTCTGTGCAGGCTTTCACTCATAGAAACTGGTCTGCACACACATCTCCAAAATTGTGGTTTTACCATGATCTCTTAAGGTGTCTAACTACAATGTAAGAACTGAAGGCAGTTCAGTGGCTACTCTTTGTAGTTCAGAGCGGAAACCTAACTTAGATGGTTTGAAACAACTCCTATTTCTGGACATGTCTGAAGTTGGATGAAAGTGGCTACCTTTCCGAGTTAAAAAAAAAAGGGGGGGGAAAATCAGTTAAGACAATGGGAGATAAAAATACTTTCATTTCAAAAGTATTAATTGCATGCCATCCTTTGTGTATTGCAGAATTTTTCTTGCTGTGAAAACAACATGATTCTTATTTGGTAGTCATTCTAACAGACTGTTAGAAGAAAAAGCGTAAAACCGGGCATGCCAAATCTCTTCATAAGGAACCTGCTGCATGGAAAACTTTGCGTTATACATATTAAAGAATGAATATGCAAAGTGTAAGAATGTCTTCTGGCAAGATACCTGGACTATAATAAAAGTGATATCAACAAAAAAATGTTACAGTAACAGTAGGGACCAGTGAGAAGAGGTATTTTATTCCTGGCCCTGCCTGCGCAAAGATGAGTAGTATTCTCAGCTCTATGAAAGCACAAAACAGAAAACAAAGAGAAAACAACTCTGTACTTTTAACCAAATCTGTTGCTTGTATTTTATCAGCAGCAATAACTATTTGACAATTGAGTTTTAGTTAATCATTTCATCAGTAAACAACAAAAAAACAAATACCATCAAACTAGATAAAGATAGATTGCTCTTTATGGAGCAGTTTCTGGTGCTAATAAAAGCAAAACAGCGTGGTTTTACTTTACAGCCCCCCCTCCCAGCTTCTTTCCTCCATTGCTTTATTTCAGCCACTGAAGTAAGCGGATATAAACAGGAATATATGTGGAAAGAGACGGTTTCAGTAAAAAAGCTGCCTTCTTATGCAGCTACTGTTTAATTGTAGAGCTACATAAAAAACCCCCTAAAATGGAAAATAAGGCAATTTTGCAGCAGGTATTGTATAAGCAAACATAACTTGTATTTTCCACATACTATGCGAAAACAAATTGAGTGTCTTTTGGTCAATTGTGAAATGCCATTTGTAAATGGAAGTAACTTTGGTTCATTAGGGTTTCTTTTCCCCTCTAATTCATTGCAAGTTTGCTTTTGTTTATAAAAATAGATTTGATCAGCTACTCACAGTATAGAGGTAGTGTTCACTCATTCAGTGATATTCGGCAATTTTTATTCACTTTTATACTTCATTGCATTTTCACTCTTGGAAACTCATTTACATAATCTCCGTATGGTCATTTCACAGTAACTGTATGTGACTCTGGATATGCCAGCTAATAATTATCCTACGCTATCTGAGAATACCTAACTACATAGTGACTATACAGTTATTTCTTAATACTCAAACTCTAGATTGAAAGCCCTCTGACTGGTCCAATACCATGAAATGTCAAGCTGTTTACTAACAACAAAGACTGTGCCTCTGCTTCTCAGCCCCTGCAGCTGAAGCAGAAAATGCCAGTGTTTACTTAAAGAAGAAGGGGAGGAAAAAACCTCTCTTTCCTCTATGCTTGGTCCTGTGGCTGTTGGAGTGAATAGTAGTTTTTGTCATTGATGTCAATGGGAATTGAATCTGACTCTCTTTCTCATCCTTTTTATGCCTTGTCCTCTTGCACTTAAAGAAAATACTTTCTTTACACAATAATTGTAATAAACCTATAATTTCTGTAGATTATATTCTGCTGTATTTCCTCCTCTACTGGCTTAGTTTATGTTTCCCATCATCTCATATACAAAGCCATGATGTACATCTGTATATCTGAACATGTAATTTTACTAGAAAAATAAGAGGAAGCAAGAATTTTCCCTTTAAAATTTTGTATGCCAAAATCTAGAGGTATTTTTACAAAAGTATCCCAGCTTCCCTGAGCTTTGGCCACTAGTTTCCAGCATTACTGTGACACAAGATGGCTTATCACGAGACTGCTTCCTTTTGTCAGAGTAGAGTTTGGATTAGATAACTGTGGAAAGGGGCAAAGGCAAATTATGAAAGGCAGGACTTTCCTCCCTTTCCTCCTTAAAATTGAATTAAAAAATGCCACTGACTTTAATCACTAGTTACAGAGTATTGAATTGTACAAGGTTTTAGAATTTGGCAGAAAAGATGAAAAATTTCTGAATGGGGATAAAGGAAAACACAGAAAAGCCTATATAAAAATGCAGGGGGGAAAAAAGCAATTTTCTTTGATATTTTACAGAATATGCAGAAATAACATTTGGATAATGATTAAATAATACTGAGGAAGTCTACTGTGCAAACAAGGAATTTCTCAGGGTTGTGTATGTGTGTGCTATTTAATTGTTTTGGATTTTTGGTTGAGATTTCTTTTCAGAAAGAATGATGTGATCTAAAAAGAGAGGACAAGCTTGGTTCAGTTATAGCTTTCATATAATTACTACAAACTAATGCAAATTAGACTGTAGGTCTGCTCAATGTACATTTCTGTGCTTGCCAAATTATGTTTGGCAGTGTGGTCAAGCAATAACAGATGCACACTGTGCCTAGTTTTCTCGGGCTGTTCAATAATTAGGAGGGCCATGTATTATAATAAACCACATCCCCTTGGCTGAGATTTGGATGCAAATTGCACACTAATTCACTTCCAAGTTTTTTGGAAGCATACCAAAAGACATGAAAATTAGGGAAATATACTATTTACTTCGGGAAATGTGTTTAAAACTAAATAAGCCTCATTTGTAAGCAGTGTTCATCTATTCCATCCTTGAAAAAAAAAAATTAACAATAAGTTCCCTTTCCTTTACACTATTTAGTTCAGCTCTAGCACAGAGCAGCTAATGTGACACCTCTGCAACGTTCATGGCATCTCTATTATGCTTGTACTGAGAGAGTACAATATAAAAGACAGTTACTCCGCTTTGTATTTCTCTAAGGTATTGCTAAGGTTGAGTGGATGATATCAGTTCAATGAAAGACTTGAATCACACTGTAATCCAAATTCTTTGCAATCAGTTGAGTTGTAATGGCATGCTGTTTATAGCAGAAAATTTGTCTTTTGAAAAGGCTGAAGATTCTTTACCCCTAGCTATTATACAAAGGCTGAATGAATAGATTTAATGAAAAAAAATACTTACTGAAGGAAATTCTAGGAAATACAGCAATGTAATGTAGTTACATGCCTAGATGTAACTACACCTGCCTCCAAATTCTGGAGAAACAGAAAATTAAAATAATTGAACTTACTGCTACATGTATTAACAGGTAGTTAGTTTGTCCTGGAAATTATTTAACAGTGCAGTGCCTTGCAGTAACAGTTAAAACTCCTAAACAGAGAAATATAACGCAACCCGAGAGTGGTGTAATAAGAGATACATCTCTTGTGCTTATTGCCTACTAATTGTATTGTGATTGCACCGAAGAGACAGACTCATGGATTAGGACTCCTCTGTACAGACTCCAGACAAACACAGAAAAAAAGGCAGTGAAAATGGCAGGAATCAGAATGCTCTCTTGCAGTACTATTTTAAGTCTTTTGTTTTAAGAAGAGAAATCATAGAACGTAATTCTGTAAATCTTTCCAAGTATTTTAAATTTTACAGTGACGTTCAAGCAGCTCTTTGCAAGAAGACAATGAGGCAAAACGTTGCTTGCCAAAAATATAAACCCCCTTTCAATATATTCTGCTCTGCTAGCACAATTTTAGTGACTACAGTGTAGTTTTGACCTGGGTCACTTAGTTGTAAACTAATTCACGTGGGCACCAGCAGAAATCTCCATAGTAAAGCAAAAGTCAGTATGTCACTGAAGAAGTCTTGACTATTAGAAATTTGATAATGCAGAAATACAGGCATAATGACAGTAGGCAAGTGTCCTAGGTTTAAGACTGTTGTTTTTTAGGAGGATAAATCAATGCTGTGCCATTCAGCTATGGCTAGACTGCTACGTATCTCAGGTTTACAGAGTTTTATAGTAGGTGTTTTTTTAGGTGTTTATCCTATTTGACGGTTGTTGGTATTGCAACTATATCATCACAGACTAACAGAACAACAACAAAATTCTTGTTTCCAGCATGATGAACACAGAGTTAACTACGTAAAAGTAGTTTTGGCTAAAGTATTGTTCACTCTGTATGTTGAAATTGAAAACAGGCTAAAGACTAAATGTGGAAAAGCAGATGAAATTGTAAACTCATTTGAATCATTTAAATTAAGGGACTATGAAGAGCTTTAGGTGAATTTTGTGAAAATAACTGGTTGAACAGTTTAGTAGCAGATAAGCCTCAACACAGATAAGAGCTCCCTAAAACACATTAGTGGAAACAGTCTAAAGTATTTATACATAATGATGTCTCCTGAATTAGTTGTAACCTCTCAGGAAAAAAAGATCTAGGCATTACTATAGACAGCTCAATGAAGAGACTTGTTCAGTGGTGATTAAAAAAGCAAATAAGATGTTAAATTGTGTTAAGAAGGGAATAGAGAATAGAAAAGAGAAGATTACAATTCCATTATATAAATCGATGGCACATTGATTACTGTATTCAGTTAGACATCTTATTTTAAAAAGACACAAATGAGAAGGTGAAATGAAGTACAATGAAAATGACAAAGGTGTTACTTTCATAGTGACTAAATTATGTCAGGCTCTCCAGAAGCATAAGGGACTAAGTGGAAAATGTTAATCCCTATTTGATAGAATCATCCCCAAAAGATAGCCCTTTTTCTAACATTTATCAGATGCAAACCAACCCGTTTTTTAACATTTATGAGAGACTGGTTCAGCACACTGCCAGTGTCAGATTTAGGAAAATACAGTGATGGCATAAAGACGTTTTTGGATTCTAGTTATTCTGTTGTGTGCACACTCACCATAGATGGGAAGTATGCGTAAATCCAAATCAAGACTTGAGAAATAATGTGATTTCCATTTTTAATGAAGAATCTTTCTTAAAATTAGTCCTTCCACTTAAACTTCGGGGTATCCCTGGCTTGTCTTGCAAAGGGTGGGGTGGGGGAGGGTAGGGGAAAATCTGGGGTTTTGGTGGCATGGGGATGCTGGTGAGGGGAGTTACTAGTTCTTTTATGAGGATGTCACTATGCTTTTTATAGAAACAAATTCACTGAGGTCAGTTAGAATTTATTAATAATTATTATATTGTTGTGAAGTGATGAGGATTGTTACATCTTGCCTGAACTGTTCAAGACAGGAGGATATATATGTTAGTAGCTTCCCCAGACTTGGAGAAGACCTCTGAAAACGTCAAGTTTGTGCATATCTATGTCTGGTGAAACAATATGTGTGCATGTTAAACATTGAAAATAGTCCAAGAGCTGCCATTAATTTGAATTGATCTGAAATCATTATCTGGAACTGCCAGGAAATTGAAAAATGAGTTTATTTCCACAACTCTTATCTGAGATACTCTGTATCTTTTGAGGAATGTACAAGAATATCATCGTCATCACTGCTGCTAACTTCAATAGCACATTAATTCACTAAATATGAAAGAAAGCACTGAAGATAGAATGCCTCTCCACTTGGTAATACACTCATATCCAGTTATACTCCTTCTCTGAACGTGGTGAACGCAATAGATGAAGAAGTCTGTCTGGAGTGTTACTGAGTAAAATAGTCTTCTAATAACATTAAGTAAACTCTAAATCCAGTTGTATAAATATATACAATGATAAATGTCTAACAAAACTTTGGATATGGGGCAGACCAAACACGTCAATTGCCTTGGTCTTGCCAGCTATGTTCCTTCAGCAGTTGACAGCTTTTGTGATTTTTTTTTCAGTCTATTGTTCTAGAGGTGATAGGGTTACACTGGCATGTATTCCATGTCTATTAGATGGCTGTCTGCATGTAAATCTCAGTGATCTCTGCAGATTCCTTCTCGTCAGTACTCCTACATTCCTTATCAGAATTTTCCTAGAATAACATCACCTCTACTGCAGTGTCAGGGGAAAGCTAAGATAAATAAATAAATTTCTCTATATTTGATTTATTGTATGACATGTTAACACATTTAAAACTATCATTATGACTCAATCTTTTCCTTATCAGAGTCTTCCTCAATAGCTAGTACAATTTTTTAAAACTCTTTTTTAAAAGACTTTGGGAAACTCAGCATCTCTATTTGTTAAGATGGTGGATAGTATGCTTTGTTCAAACCTGGAAGTGCTCTAGGAATGGTACAACTAAGGATAAATTGTTCTCTTGCAAGACTCGATGTCAGCAGTGTGATCTGTTTCAGCTGAGAAAAAAATATCAGTTCTACAATAATACTTACGAAAATCCTTTAGTCTAGTGACCCTTATTTGTCATCTTCACATTACAGAGCTCATACCGGCAGCCTTTTTTTTTTTTTTGTTGCTCAGATATGAAATATAGTTTCTGTATTTACTGCAGTGTTCCATATTAATATTCCTTACCATGTTACTCACACTCCCCCTTTCGCAGTTGTCCTGCAGTTCCCTGGAAGAACCAAAATCCAACCTCTGAGATTGTCACCTGATAGTTGTGGAACCAGCTGAAAAAGTGTTTCTCTTTTCTATCAGTTGTTCCTGGATCATATAGACTGCGGGGTGAGATCATAGCCAAGTGGGAGGGAAATTTAAACATAAATTACTCACTGGAGGAATGATGTGACATTTCTGAAGAAACTAAAACAATTACTGTGAGATACAGGCTGGTTCTCTTTCATTGTCTCACAGAGTAAAAAGACGATCAAAGGTATATGCACCATTCAAACAAATAAAAACTTATATTTGATGTGAGGGGAATGGTCTTGCACTGCTCTTTGTACACTGGCATTTTATCAATGGCGTTTTCAAGACATATCTCTCCTTTTCTCTCTGGCATAATGAGTTTAATCGCTCCATATCAGGAGTACTGTTTTACAAGGAAGTGTGAGGGCCTGCTCCAAACTGTCCTACAGCTGGGCAGACACCACATTTACCTGGAAGAAATATGTTCAAATCGCCATTAGGCAGAAGAGGTGATTGGACACACGTCTTGTTGTACCCTTGGCAAATGTTGTAGCAAATAAGCTACCAGGGGTGCAATAGAAGGAAGATGGCTCTTCACTCCTATCTTGTGTTACTTCACATTTCTTCTGTGAAAAAGACTACTTTCAGAGCAGTTTTAGGGTAATGAATCTTAAGTGTCCTAGGTTGTCTCCCTGCAACCTAGACATGTAAATATCACCCCTTAGAGATTGAGAGAAATCTCTCTTTTCCATATTTCCCATGAGCTATTTTAGGTAACTTTTTGTCTATGTTGTTTTTATGGATCCTGTTGTCGACCTTCTCTCCCCATAGACTTCATGTAGGGAATCAAAGCACCTGGATTCCAGTCAGTGGCAGGTTTGCAACAACCAGTCCATGTTTTGATGCCCCAAAGTGTTTTGCAGTAAAGTTTTATACCCTCAAAATTTTGACAACCTTTGCAATTTTTAAGTGGGATAAAAGTATCTCAGAAGTTGTTACAAAAGCTGGGGACACTTTTGTTAACTGAGCTGTCATTTTGGCATGGTATCAAGTCCATGGCAGACTCATAAAAAAATACTGCATCATAAAATAGACCGTGTGACAGAATCTTAGCATGGAATATACCTAAGAACATGAGGTCAATCTGTGCTTGTTATCTCATTGAGTTTAAAAAAACTCAAACAACCAAAAACCCCAATCTAGCAGAGGGTTAATTTAAAACTAAGAAGAATCTACTTCAGGCAGTAGCGTTTTTTAAACCTTCCTTTATAATTTTTGCTTATCAAGGAGTGCCCTTCTGGTATATCAACTGAGCCAAGACTGAGTTCTCAAATACTATGATGGCTTCTGTTAATTAGATAGTTTATCTGTGATGAGTTGTTGACACTGAGATGATTTGTGTTAAATAATTTTAAAATATTCTGTGGGGCACTAACTTAGATGCATTGTTTGTTCATATTCCAGGCCTTAGCTTCAATCTTTTTTACAGCCCTCGACAGAAATGAAGTTGATGCTTCAGCAAACTTCTTTAAGTCAGAACAAGTAACATTGCAAAGATATTTTTGAGTAACTGGAAATGTCTGTAATATTTTTGGTTTTTTTATACTCTAGGCTTTAGTTTAATTCCATAACATATAAAGAACATTTTGGTAATATTATTTAAATACGTTAAGTTTTGCTAGTTTAGTATTTCTTAAATATTTCTTTTGTGATGTTTTCCCACTTATAAATCCATCTCTAGTCCCCAAATTTAGGACAAAATGCAGGAAAGACTGGCAGAATGTGACACTTCTTTCATGTAGCACTAGGGTGCTACTTTTTTATACAGGCTTTATCTTTTGTTAAGCTTTATTTTCACAGGAAAGGCAAATAAGCTGAGTTTTAATTCTGAAAAACACTATTACAAAACCCCACACATTGTACTTCAGCGGTGCTTACTAAGTATTACACTGTTTGAAATAAAAAAAAATTCAGCCTGAATGTGGATGAATCAAGGGTAGACACTTACAAGGAGGAAGTACTCTGGCACCATAACAGGAGCACACACATCACTACTTGTTCTTCTTGGTCTTCTACTTCATAAATTATTTTTCCCCTCCTATCTTGCTTCTCTATTCTTACACCTTTCCACCTTCCCATTTCTCTCTATTCTTTTCTTTCCTATTCGCTCTTCAATAAAAATTCTACTCTTCTTTCTGATAATTTTTATCCACTTTTCCCCTGTTTGCCTCCACACTCTCTCTAGTCTTTAAGCCCCAAATGCTCCCTTTTCCTTCTCAACGCCCCATCCTTCCTGAGTGGGAGTGCTGCCCATGCCGCTATAACACCTCAGACTCTGTTGTGATCTCCATTCTGCATTTGCACATGGATACAGTCCCCTAATTGAGAGAGGCTTTTTTTTTTTATTAAAAGCATTAGACATTTATATGTAGGAATAACACTTGCAGAGACATTCTCTAGGTTAAAAGTTAAAAGGGATGTCAATCATCATACTT
This sequence comes from Tetrax tetrax, assembly GCA_009806455.1. Lineage (NCBI taxonomy): Eukaryota > Metazoa > Chordata > Aves > Otidiformes > Otididae > Tetrax > Tetrax tetrax. The sequence goes on from WHYT01000077.1 coordinate 64,520, forward strand.
CAGAACACAAACAGATTGCCAGCGTGGGTTGAAAAGGAATTTTCCCCACATAAAATCATAGAAGTTTGCAATAGAAAAGAACTAATAGGTCAGCTAATCCATCCACCTGTCAATTCAAGCTTCTTCCCCACCATGTATTCTGCTGTTCCTTTGGCCTCTCAAAAATCTCAAGCGATTGGACTGTTAATGCTTTTCCGTGGAGATGATAGAGGCGTTTAGTGCAACTAGCTTGGTCTCCAGATTTTTTTCGGGTAGTCAGTCTAAACTTTCTTTTATCATCTTCATCCCACTAGTCTTAATGGATCTCCTGTCTACCATATTAAATAACATTTCTCTCCTGCCTTATTTTTTACACCTTTCCAGTAAATATGAATTGCTGCCATGGCCTGTTTGATTATTCTTACCTAATCTATTAGTTGCCTTTTATGAAACAAACAATTCCTTTCAGTATCACCTCTGCTTAAAGTTATACTTCTAGAACTACAACACACATGAGAAGAAACACCTACACCACGACTGCAGGCAAACTAGAGGTTCTGAATATATATATATATATATATATACACATAAATAGATTTGCCAACAAGAATATCCACATATGTGGTACACTTACACCCATGCAAAATGAATGTGCAGCTAATTCTAGCATAATTCCTTGTGAGACAGCTCTTTCAGCTGTCTGAACGTTTCTGGAATACTCTGTTCTGTCTTGAAATCCTTTGTTCAGGAAGGAAGATAGATATCCAAATCAGGTTTCTGTCTCTTCAGTGGTAAAAATTTTATTTGGGGATTCAGAAAAATGATGAATTTAAAAACAAAATACAAAATGCAGCAAAAAAAGTTTAAAGCTGCACAGGGAGGTTAAACAGGTAGAACAGTGCTGTTAGTCTCTTCCTGGGTCACTAATAAATCATCCTACAGACCACTAAAATTAGTAAAACTAGAATGCTCCAGTGGGTTTAAAATTTCCCATATCCTCGCTTGTAAACAAGGGGAAGACAAAAAAAAATGCACAGGTAACCCTGAAACAGGCAGGAGAATACTCTGCCTGGCTCTTAAAGGGACACATACTCTTGCAGAAGTGACAGAGTACAGGGTGAGAAAGCACTGCATTGCTGTCCAAAGATATCACACACAGGTCTTCGGTTAGTTGTAAGGTTATTAACATGCCAGACCAAACAGTATAACTCTTCTTGTACTCTGTGTTATTGTTATAGTAGCTAGGAGTCAGAAAACCAACACAGAGAATCTCTACCCTTGCTGCAAACAGCTTTCAACTACTATCTCCAGTTTCCTTTTTCCAAGACAAACGTAACTCTCCACTCTTCGAAGACTCAGATCCTCATTCTTCTAGAGCTATGGCTTTTGCAAGTGTAAGGTTTTACTATGGAGGTATTTTGAAAGTCCTGTAGTCAAATTCTAAGTAGCTGTTATCAGACGAAAGTGGCTAGTGCCCTTCACTGCACTCCCTAGCCCTCAAGATACTTTCAGACTTCATTTGGAGAACAGTGGTGTAGGCTGTTCACATAGCAAGAGCAGATTGCAGTGGTCCTCCTGTAAAAGTATGCTGAAAAGTACAATATAGAACTTTCTATTGTAGGCCAATTTCTATTATAATTCTAGCAAGCAAGTAGGTAATATACTTTAAATACAGGTGATGAAATGGTTACTATAAATTATCCTAACTAGACACGTTTCTGTAACTCTATTTTTATATTTCTTTACATCCTTTGTAGATTAACGTAAACATAATTAATTAATCATGAAAAGCAACTCCTGCAGAGTAGAAGCAGGATTTTCGCTTCCAAAGCAACTTCTCTGCCAGACCTGAAAAATCTTATTCATTGTCAAGCAGTGTCACTCTTCTTAGCCAGCCTTTGATACCATGAGGTGCAGCAACCAAGAATTGCAGCAGTCTGCCTGTTTTTTGACATGGATACAGGATTGAAATATACTGGGCTATTTGCACCATCTGGTACATGCATTTCAGTTGAATGAAAGCAGATGAACTCCTGGGCACTTTGGTGATGAAACACCAGGAGAAAAGGAAACAAAACCCAAAAGACAAAAAAAAAAAAAATGTTAGTGAGGAAAAGAAAGTTGAACTGATTTCATTTCTGGACTATTGGAGGCCATCTTCTAGGCTTCCTCACACTCGACATGGGACTACATGTTTGACTCCTTGCATGTTTGGAATAGGAATGCGTTAGATTAAGCAGAATGTTCTAATGATCCTTTCTAGTTTTGAAATCTAGGGATCTATAAATATGTATATATATCAATGTTGCTGTGACTATGATTTGCAGCTGTCAATCAGTTTGCCTTTATGGCTATAAATTTTCATTTCACTAGATTTTTTTGTGTAGTCTTCTAAAAAGAATAAAAGTCTACTTCCACATCTCCACATTTTAGACAGAAGAGTAATGCATGATTAACAGTATGCTGAGAGGTGTCACATTCACATTAACACTGATGTGTGAACCAGTGGTCAAATGGCAGATTACATGTCTGTCACAACACATCAGGGCAGTGTTCCAGTCTGCCAGCTTTACCCTGCCCAGCTTCTTCAAACAAAGAGTTCTTCTGAAAAATGTAGCACAAAAAGAATGTTGAGCCTTTGGGGGAAAAAGAAGTCTGTCTCACGGTCAAGCTTTTTGAAGTCTTAGTAACATCAAATGGCAGAAGGGGTTGCTCACAGTCACATAACCTTGCAGGTTCATGGATGTCTATAACACAAATGTTGCATATGTGGCCTTATCAAAGATTTTCTGCATGATAACTATATTACTGAAAAAGTACTACGGCGGGCATATTTTGATTTGGAGAAAGGATGCCAATTCTATGAAGGCTAGAAAAACTCTGACCCAGTTCCAAGAGAAAAAACAAGTTTTTGGAATATCATTTGAAGCAAGAAGTTCCAGTTCATTGGAAATGTCATGAAAAGTGTCCTTCTCCTTTTGTCTTAAGGATAGAATTCTATTTTTAAAATGGATAATTAACTAGCTGCTGGATTTCTTATATAGCAAATAGTCACACCTGGAACTGAAGTGACTTTCAGTGGGTAATGATGTCTGAAGCCAACACATATAATGAAGCGGAACATATTTTCAATCTCTTGGGATGTTTTCATACATGAAAAGCAAAATTTTAGACAATAATTGTAATATTGTTTGCAAAATCAAAAGTACTTCCTCAGGGTTTAAAACTGCTTTCTAGGGGGTTGTGAATATCATGCTCACTTGAACAGTGCCTGACTTCTCGCATGCTGTAAGACCCAAAAGATCTCCTGAACTTTCCTGGAAGTTAAATTGTTGTTCCAGCAGTACTCACTGCACTGGAAGCACAAAATGAAATATATCAAGGCTAAAATGTTGAAAACACTTAAATATTATAAAAGTTAAATTATATTTTCAAGACCATCCAAGTTACATAGGTCTTCTTTACAACATAAAAATATGTCTGCTGAAGAATGTTATCGACATACTGTACTTGTGAGTAGTTAGCATATGAGCCAGTATTTGGACACAACCCAAAATGAGTAGTTAAGTATTGTCTTGGCTCATCTCTTAAATGCTAATATGTGTTTACTATATATAATGGACTTGATGATAACCTCTTACAACATGTTAAGCATTGACTTTATGGGAATCACTCCTAATTTATACAAAAGCAAGAGCTGGAAAATGAAATCTATGTATAGATAGGATATGGAAATAAACATATTTAAAATGTGTGCATCTTCAATATGTTATGTATACTCTCTCTATATAATAATACAGAATACATATTCTACATTCTATAAAATATTGCATATTAATATGCAGAAATATAGTACTCCTTATATAGCAATTATTTGGATTTTTATCTCGATTCTGCATGGATACACATTTCCATAAAAATTATTGCAAAAGTCAGTCCTTTGTATCATCATCTAGCTTTTACTAAAATCCACTTCTCTGCTCCTGATTTAAAATACTAAAACATACCTATATAGTCACCAAGATCTATGAATGTATACAGTGCATACACATTTGTTTTAGAACTAGTATATTACAGTGACAGGAAGGAACTTTTCTAATTTTCCCTTTTTAAACTGTAAATTATTATTTAATGAAAAAGAAAAAAAAAAAACCACTGCTTTGTTAGTGAAACAAAGTTCAACAGCATTCAAATCAGCCACAATTCAGTTTGTCAGGCTTGGCTTCCTCTCATAATTTTTTTTTTCCTGACACTATGAACCTGCTGCTACTGTCATAAGATGTAAAGTTTATTTCTGTATCCATTTTGCTTCTTATTTCTGTATGAATTGCTACTATGTCTTGAGGCATAGAAATGTTATTTTCTGTGGATTGAATTTAGACTTCTCAGGAATAATATAGGTACAGCATGTTACAAGCAGAAAGAGTAGCTAGAGGGTCTGAATTCCACCTTTAGCTATCTTCTTTCTAATTCACGTAAAGTAACTTAAATAACTCTTTTTAAGCAAAGGTCTCACTGTATGTTACAGCGCCATACATAAAAAGCAACTATAGTTGTGCAGCACAGCATATAAACGACACAGCAGTATAATATTTTACACTCAGAAAGTAGACAGAAAACTGTACAACAGATGAAATGTTTTCACTGATATTCATTAATTTTATTCTCATATTCAAAGACAGATAACGTTAATGAAATCTATTTTAAAGCTCTCATAAATGCATACTTTAGCAACGTAAAAGAGGTATTAGAAAAGTGTCTAATATTATTCTGGTAGGAAGAAAAGAAGTATACTTGCATTCAAGTATTCCCAAGAAAATCAGAGCCGAAGCATGGAGTTTATTACCTGTGAAGAGCTTTAGTAAAAATAGTAATAAAATAGTACTTTGCAAGTGGAATTTTCATAAGCATTTATTATTGGTCAGCTCTGTTTCCTTTAAGTTTCATGTACATTCTCAGTAATTTCTCCAGAAGCAGAGTTTCTTGAACAAGATTCATGGGGAGAATTATGTTCTTAAAGTAGCAGTTAGGCAGCTAAATAAAGCAACGGTATTTTATTCTGTAGCATTCACAAAATTCTTACTGAACTGATGTCTGTAAGTGTCTAGAGCTGCTCAGTTTCTACATTTTTTGCAAATAGGATTCCTGTAATGTCTTGTTAGACACATGCTGAACAACCTATACTTTCAAAACACCAGGAAAAGTATCAGCTAACACTCTAAGGCAGTGTAATTCATAGATTAATGTCACAACCCTGTCTGTGGGTCCTGAAAGTATTGCCTATACTTAGCTGTCAATTACAGACTGAAGTGATTTAAATTATCCTTGTTAGAGGTTTGTTTGCGCTTGTGTAGTTCATTTAAAAAATTATTTACACACATGGTATTATTATAATATAATGAGTCATCTGTTAATTATTTTTGACATCTAGGACAATAAAAATACACTAATACTCCAGTTATTAATAGAATTGGCCTATCTTTATGAAACTCAAATATACCAAACTGCCATGATTGTTGGAAAAATTGGCACCAACTCACACTTTCATCTTGAAAATGGTGCAGGAATTTTTTGTATCTAACTTCTGTGAAGGCGAGTACAACCTGCAAGTCTGTCTTTACATAACTGCAGATAAGCAGTGTTTAACCTACCTTAGTTTAAAAGCCTTTCAGCAAAATGCATGATGACTGCACACGCTATCAAATATAATCTTCGAGCGACCACATGCTGTGTAAGGGTACCAGTGAATACTTCATAAACAGACAGAATGCAAACATGCACAAACACACAAACCACTAATGCCATAAACAACCTCAAGCACAGTACAAACAAAATGCATGCCAAGAAACCTGCTTAAAAATTTGTATTATAGAAAAATACACTTCCAATGTCTGAAAATTTATTTGACTACTTACTTATTATACAATAAACAAAACTATGCAAAGTCCATCATGGCCCTTGAATGAAACTTCTGCCAAGCTCCAGAGACTGTGTATTATTCTCTGTCCCTGGATAGATATACGTTATCTGTGATCTTCAGAGTAGCTCCTTGTTCTTCATGCATAAGTCACCTAATAAAAATAGGCAACATATACATGATATGCGATCATGTGTCCCTTATATGCTTATAACATTTATAAAAACCCAGTAATTATTAGGTAAGTATTTGGGTACTCAGCAAATAGAACAATCTACATCACGAAACCAGTTTACTCCTGATATAAATCTACTTACTTCAGTACCACTTTGCATCTGTAGGTAAATGCACTTCTACACAGGATTTAAAGATAGAGTTTTGTTCTTATTGGACTGATTATGGTGCACACGAGAACCACAATGACCCTTTTGAAAACACCTAAGGCATCACAATAGCATCACAAAGCAAAGCATTTCAGTATCTAATGTGGCACTCTGCTGCCAAGTGAAACCCTTAGCCCACGCTTGGCAGGCAGACGGGATGCAGACAGATCTGAATGGGATTTATGTTAGTGAAAACAGAGAAGGCTGCTGCTAAGTAGGAAATATAGAGAAGAAAGTCAGAGCCCAGAACCTGTCCCTCAGAAGGAGTTAGGTCTATCAGTTCAGTCTGTATGATAGAGTTTGGGCTGAGGTTCCTGCCCTCCAATCTCTTCTGAGTTAGCACCAATTTAGCACCCAGCTTTCAGATCAGAACGACAAAAGATTTAATTTCATGAAAATTACTCCCAGATTCTTCCTATATCCTTTTACTACTGATGTGGCAAACAGCAGCAGAGTGCTGTGGCAGGCTCTGCACTGCACGTTTAATGGATGGCCAAATATGTAACTACTCACTCTAGTCTTTTCCTTTCTGGAGCTCTCACTTTCACTTTTTTTTTTGTTCTCAAACAGGTGTTTATGTCCACAAAACCTGCAGGAATGTTGTGATCGTCAGTCCTTTGAAAAATTCAGTTGCTTTGGCCAAAGGTTTACAGGAAAAAATGTGACAGAAGAGGGTAGATAAAAAGATGGACTGGTAGAGCATCTGGTTTCTTAAGGCTAAACCCACCCTATGCCAATTGTTACAATGTCTAGCTGGACACAGGACATCCAGGATGGAGTTCATTGAGAATCAATGGGTTCATAGGTTCACTGTCTTCCTAATCAATGGCCACTAATAAATAACAAGGTAAATCTTTCAAGGCATGTCTAAGCTGTCAGCTCAACACAAGAAGATTTAAGGAGCACAGTGAAAAAAATGTGAATGGTCTCATAGTAAGCTAGTATGAGAAAACAACAAAATTAAATCAAAGAAGTTTCACCGATGACTAAACAGATTGTAGTGTGGGCACTGATTTATCAGTTCTGATGACGCATACTGGGGTAATTTAACCAGTTGTCCATCCAGGCAGGAGAAGTCACTACCCCCATGGTAGAGACAGGATGTTCATTCCCCACATGCTGCTGTTTGTAACTAAGCATATTAAAATAAGTGCAATTAGTGACTTGCAAAGTAATAGAGAATTTTGTATCCCAAACTGGCTGAAAGGTGATATGCCACCTCTTCATCCATACTGTTCAGCAGATGTCTCAGAAGAATTATCACTTTAATTCAACAAACATCACGAATCTTCATTACTAGATTGCACTGATTAAACTAGTCAAATTCTAAATGAATTCAATTAAATGGGCATAACTTTTGCACTACAGCTCAGTCCTCAGAAAAGAACCACTTGTTAATTAGATTATTTACTGTTCTTTGTTTTTATTAACACTTGTTTAATTTGAAACGGAATAAACAGTAAGAAGTAAAGACCTTTTGTGAATTTTCATTAAAGGAATTAGCGTGTGCCAAAAACATGTTTCTGAATACTCTTCAGGAGTAGGAAAGTCTTTAGGAAAAGGTAGCAAACCAAGCTATCACTGATATTTGAGAATTTAGAGCTAAAACCACAAAAAACATTTTTAACCAGGTGGACATGGAGAGAATTAGGAGTTCCTACAGGTTGTTTGGGTTTTTTTTCCCAGATCTTTTCCTAAACCAGAATTACATAACAAGATAGTTATTTTCCTTTTCTTTACCCTTCAGATCTTGCTTATACACAGCTTTAAATGTTCTCCTTTGTAATCTCTGAATCCATATTCTCTATGTGTCTCTTCCCCAGTGACTGTCTGCCTCTGAAGAATACTGATTAAGATGAACTGTGTATGTCTACCCATTCTCAGCAGAAGCAAGTTTTTTTACAATTTTTCACTCCAACTAAAGATCAGCTTGGGACAACCAACGCTACTGCATGTTTTCAAATTGAGATTTGAGAATTTGCTGGCTGGTACAAAATGCATCATTATGCTTTTGTAAATTTAGAAAGGACTTTATCTTGGTGGTGGAATTGTGACACACAGTTTTTGTAGGTCTTTTTTTCCTCAGAAATAACCTAAGGAAGTCGCTGGAGATACAGTTATTCATTCCTTGTTTTTTTAAGTAGTTACCTACTTGCCCAAATTCTTTTATAGCAACAAACCTCTCTCGCTGCAGTGAAGTAACTTTGGTTTACATTAAAAAAAAATAGAGCAGCTAAAGCTTTGGATTTGGCATATGTGAGTATTATCTGCCTGAAACCATGTTTGATTTGAAAGGTTTTGGCTATGGTGGTGCAAGTCCCTTGACACAACTTCAAACTTTAGGTCAGTAGGGGTTATTCAAGTTCCTTCGTGATAACTGAGCATGACTCAGTGATTAAAGATGTCAAGTTACCCGACATCACTGGAGCTCTGCTACAGAAAATAAAGTTGCAGCCAGAAGCCTTTACACTCACATACTTGTCTGTGTGTTTATTAACGTCATCCCTAGCGGCAAATGCAATATATAGTTTAAAAAAATAATACTCTGTTTTTTTAACTGAATTTATAAAGTCCAAATGTTTGCTTAGAAATTAAACATTTTGGTACTGGGGCCTCTAGGATATGTTGGCAGTGGAAAAACTAACCTACACCAGATGGCAGAGGTTAAAGAAATACTATAAAATATGGCTTCTATTCATACAGTTCTCAGACAAACAGAACCCCAAGCAGAAAAAAAACTGTGAAAGTGGAAAACCTTTTCATTTGCTTACATTTCTCTTTGCTACTCAGCAAACCTGAGAGGTATTGTATCATCACGTATCAAGAAAGTAATATGCCAGATTGTTGTAACAGGTGGAATATGTTTGTTTGTAACACGTTGAATCTGAAATAAAGAAAGGACCAAAGTTACTAAAGGTTCTACAAAAACATTTACAAAACGTAAGTACCTCGGTTTTATACCTGCAAAACTTACCACATAAATGAGAACGTGAGACAATAGCTTCATTTTGCACACAAAATATAAAAATTAAACTCTCAGTTTTCGACAGGTTCAGTTCACTTGGCTAGGTGAACAAGTAAGCTGAGGATATAATTCTGCATTACTGTTTTTAATTAACCATTTCATAAATATAAAGGAGAGCATTTTTCATCTAGACTTCATCATATTTCATACAAGCTATATAATCTTCACACTTCATCTGGTTTTTGTATTTGTTTCTAAAGCTTCTTAAAATCACAACTGTTTTGTAACTTCAATGTACTTGACTTACATAGCACTTGATAAATCTATTACTTCTATAATATAAATGCACCCTTATAATTGAAATAGTTCTTATAATAATAGAAATAGTTCTTGTTTATTTTTTGTCCCTTCAAAAAAATCAACTGTGAACCCCAATCTGTAAAGCAAAGTATGTGATATAACCCATTTTCTTATCATACATGTAGTCACATGATGTTTAAAAAAAAAAAGAGTGGAAGAAAACTGATGTGAACTTGGGCACAATGGACCATGCTGTCAAAAATATTCAGTTGTCAAAAATGCAGATGGCATAAAAACACAGAAACAGATCAGTTATTGGAGCTTTTTTTAATAGGAGCTATTGTGTGGATTTTAAAAATTGATTAGGTGCCTAAAAAAGTGGGTGGACAGCCAGTCAGGTCTTCAAGGATACCTAAATATTTCTTGAAAATTGTGTTTATCTGAACAGTTAGGTACTTATTACCTTGAGAGACATGGTCCAATGTCTGAGATATAAATAAATGTTCTCCTATATAAACAGTGGTTTAAAAGAAAAACAGTACGGTGTCTGAGGAGGGAAAAGCTTCCCGAAGTCTGGTCCTTTTCCCTGAAAAAAAAAGGCAAAAAAATAATAAAAAAAAGCAAATGGAAAGTTCTGCACAATGAAAATAATTACTGAGCAGCTCTTGAGAATGTTCTGTAAAGATTTTACGTATTTGAAGTTTCTGAGCTACAAATGCATTACTAATGAAACAGCATTCAAAATTATGATTAAGGTCGGTCACAAGCTACCTGTCCAATCTCAGGAATTCAGCTAGAAGCAGGCTCTGCCTTTTCCTTCCCGAGCGGTTCCCAAGACACAGAGAGGAACCTTGAAATTCAGAAAGTGCTTATTACAACTACGACGACTGTTTCCTCCTTCTGCCCACTCTGTTTTTGCCCCTTTTGCCTGTAAGAGTAGTGGCATTTTGGTGTGAATACAAAGCCCCTTTGCGATGGATAAAGTCAGTGTTCATAATAAACTCATCTCTTATTGCTAGGCAACACCGAGCAATGTGAATTTGTCACTTCTGTTTGGTGCAACTTTCGATTTCACCTCCAACTGTAACAATATAGCCTGCTATATTTTAGATGCCACTGTGGTTGGATGCCATCCCAGGAAAGATGTGAACTACTACTGACAGGGAGCGAATGACTGGCAATGGGCATAAGCAGTTTTTTGATTCTTAAGCCTTGACATATAATTAATTGTTAGATTTATTCTTCTATGAAACTCATACTTCATGATTCCTACATACTGACTGCCTTTTAGAAAAGGCAAATGGAACATAAAAATTTCCAGTGAGGGGAAGTTTTGCTTGCTTTTTTACATTTTTTCATGTACTACTTGCTCTGTTCATATTTTTCTGCATCAGCTGTCTTTTGGAGGGGTGACTATAAGTAAAATTCAGATCTTAAGTACCCTCAGTCAAGTGAATATCATTATTTCTATGGCATATCCAATAATTTGTTTGAATAAATATGTTCCTTACCTCAAGAAATTAAGGTTCAGATGACAATAGATGCTGAGCAACTCTTACACACCGTTGAACATCCCTAGCATCCAACATCACCAGTTGTCAAGGAGCTCAGATTATTGCAGAATGAATACTGTAGTCATAATTTTTCCAATCTGAAATGAACCCCCCCATTCAAGATAAAATAAGTTTCATGCTATTACATGCTATTTAGGCTTTTTGGATTAGAGGACCGATAATTTTGTCTTTAAAATTTGTGTGCTATTGTCTAACCTGGCTACTAAGTCTTCCTGCTCCTTGATCTTTCAAGAATTAGGTCTGTTCAGGGGCAAAAAAAAAAAGGAAAACTGAAAACCAATACTGTTTCACCACCTTTGGCTGAGATATAGCTAGAAAGAGGGAAAAATTTATACTTCAAATAAAACATAAATCTTCTAAAAAATCATCACTGTTATCACCAGCTATTTCTCTAAATGTTTAGAGACATTTCACAACCACATTAACTACAGAAATACGCCAAACAACTGAGAATCTTAATAATATTTTAGTCTTTGCATATTTTCACTGACTCACTGAAAACAAAAGGAGTTTCTGTAACTGTATGAATGAACCATGGCATGTGCGTGTTCTTTTAAGAAAGGCCAAGGGTGCAGTTCTATTTTCTTAGCTCTGCTTTCATATTTATGTGTCTCATTTCCAGCTCATTGCTGATGCCTTAGTTGCACTATCCATCAACACTTTTATCCTCCTTGTTCCTCAAAAAGAACATAAAATCCTTTTTTATGTGGTGGTAATATTATTGCAAATAAAAGCAAATACCAAAATCTTTATTAGTCTGCCAAAATAATAAACTATTTAATAAAAGCATGCTGTAAAAATAAGGTCATTTGCATCACTCAAGTTTCTTGCAGGAAATACAGAGAATTATTGGTCAAAAAGTACAAACTGACAGCAATTATTTCTGTTGTTGATCTAATGCTGCCTGAAAACGGGTTAAAAAATGCACTGAGGTTTTGCAAGTTTGCTGTCTTTAAATGTTTGTTTTTAATGCTGCTGTATACAGAGAAGCCTGATAGAATGACATTTTTCAAAGTTCTGCTTTTTTTACCAATCATCTTATCCATAATGGAAGGAAAGACTGGATAAACCTTATTAAAAATCTTTACTGCAAAACTCATAATAACCTTCTGACTTCCATACTGCCACGAGATTTATCACCCAAATATTTACCAACAAATATTTGTTTAGGATTTGTGTCAGCTTTAGCTATATGATTTTTTTTCACCTTTTTCTTTTGTCATCCTTGCAGATGGATCAATGCAAAGCTTTTATTTAAGAAGTTTGTTAAATGTTTAAAGTTAGTCAAAGATGCTTTTAAAATAATGTATCTATCTAATGTCTGATCCTTTTTTTTTGTCTTACTACAAACCTGACCATTATTTTCTCACTGCAGTTTCTCTCCCCATCTGGCAGTTCTGCAAATATGTTATTGATAGAGCACAGAAAAATCAGTTGCCGTGGTGAGATTCAAACACTACTTGTGATATCCCTGCATACTTCCCCAAAAGAACCTGCATACAAACATAAAAAATAAAATAATCTTATAAATTTATAAGATTATAAATAATCTTATTCATCAGACACAAAGTATTTACATTAATTGCCATAATTAAATGTTTGGGCTGATCTTTTAACCGAGTTTAAGGTTTCCGAAAAGACTTTTTAAAATACTTATTTCAATGATGTTTTGTAACTTACAGAGTTGTAAATCCCTATAAATCTCAAAATAGTCTGCAAGGTATAGCTATGCCCACTTTACAGACAGAGAAAATGAAACAAAGAGCAGCTGAAGTCACATGAACGATCATGCAACGATCAACAAGTTATTGACCAGACCATAAAATTCAAAGATTCACATCACCCGAGCTGTCCCGGTATCTTTGGGCTCTACTGCCCCTGCTTCTTAAGCGCAATAGAGATGCTCCACTTATTTAGAGGATGAGACCTGTACAGAGATGAAATATTTTAAAAATGAATTATATATATTGAAATGAGTACTTCATGGAACCCTGTTAGTATATTCAATCATGCTTTAAACCATAAACCAGCCAGGAGTTATTCTCCTTGCTTCACAGACTGCAGAAAGCTGAATTAACTCTCCCATGAAATAACGTTTAGGATGTCATGTGATATATGCTGGGTAGATAAAAAGCATACATGTCAGGAACAGCTTTTTTTTTTCATTCTGAAGGTATGGAAATTTGGTATTTGCATATATAGGTACAGTAACTGCAAGTTTTGTCTTGCAAACCCCTGAGCTGGGCTACATATTCTGGTAAAGTCACCTATATGTAGCTAAATCAGTAGTTTCCAAAGTTGACTTGTGTGGATACTGCACACAGTAACAGCAGTTGCTGGAGTAACAGCTCCCAGATACACGCAGGACTGCGTACCTCAGCAGGAAGGTGTTCAAGTCTTAAAACAACCATACAATTGAAATATAGAACATGTACAACAGTTTCGGAATACTCCATCGTTAATCAGCAGTACGGTTTAAATTAAAAGCACTTGCATTGTATGTGCTTGGTATTTATTGGGAATGCTATGCTATGTATACATCATTAAGACAAACTGTACAGATGGGATTTTAAAAGACTTAGATAATTATATGAATGTTAATTAGAGCTTTGTCTATTCAGGCTAAGATATGTAATAAAGATACCACCAAATCACTTTTTTTTCAGAAAATTATATCTCATATTACCTGTAAAACTCAAGATTTGCAAAGGTCTTTTAAGGATTATTTCTGAGTTGGGTTGCTCAGGTACAAGAGAATTAAGTAAATTGTCAAAAGGGAAACAAATCAGTGGAATATTCCTGTAGATAATAATTTGTGACTGAAAAGACTGTAGATTATAAAAATTCCCTTTAGCTTTTAAAAAAAAAAAAAAAAAATCCCAGCCAACCAACCAAATAACCCAAACCAGACAATGGCAACTGGCAAATTGAAATTACCGTCCACACAGCAAAATCCAGGGACAGCTGTCCCTCTGGGTTACCAGCACAGGTGACAACAGCCAGAGAATCTGTGAAATGAACCCATGGTTCACAACCTAGCCTTTCAAGTAAATCTCTGCAGATGGGTGGTAAACTTCTGCCCGTCTCAGCTCTTATTCCTGAAGTTGTAACAATTCTGTAATGGTACTGCAGTAAAACAATGACTGCAAAACTGTATGTTTTTGAAAATCATAACGCTTACACTAAGACCAGAGACCAGGTGTCCTGTTTTTTGTCTTTGTCAAATTTCTCGGGCGTTATAGAACCAGTGGGACAACTAGAAGAGATCTTTTTGTTCAAAACCAGTTCTCCTCGATATAGTAATCAGTAGTGTCTTTCACTCTTGCAAAGTACTTCTTTGCTTCAAAGCTTAAACAACATCAAAGAAAGCATACAGACAAAGCAGGAAAGGAAGTAACATGCCCTTATTTTTAGCATTTGCCCACTTGTCACTCTTAAACTCTCATCTGCCTTTCAAATGTAGTGTAATCTAATTTTTATGCACACTGTATGCTCATACAGACAATTTCCTCATTTCAGTGTATGTCGAGTTTGGTAAAGGATTTTGTACTTTTCCTTAACCTGTTTCAGAAATAGCACTGTCACCATTTGTCTCAGTAACATATAGGATGATGGAAATTGACACTTTTCTATATAGAAGTGAAAAGAATATTAGTTTTATCAAAGACTAGATCCCTTTTCCCCTCCAGTTAGATTTGAATTTGGTCACTTCAGGGCATACTGTGCAGGATGATTTTAAGCAATGGTCCCTGTGGTTGCAGGCTCTATCACCTAATAATTGACCATGACAGGAATTATATGTCCAAAGCCAAGGGGTAGAGTGAATAGCATATGTCAGGGTCAATTATAAGGTGGAAGACCCTGCAACAAAAAAGACTGCACTGATTAGAGCATGATGTTGACACAGGAGCCGATGTTTCAGTGTTATTTCAAAGGGCACTGTCACAGCCACCCTTCCTTGAGGTCTCAAAATCAGAGGCAGATTATGTCAGTGGTTTACACTACACATGATGTAATACAGTTCAAAAGGACATTGAAAGTTACAATTGATTTGTTGCTTTTTTTTTCAGTGATAAAATGCTTTACCTGTACCACTCAAAATTAAGCTCACTACTTTGCTAATTAGGTCAAAACAGCTCCATCCATACTAGATTAATTCTCTCTTGAAAAATCTGAATGTGAGATGAAGAGAGTATTAAATGTGACAGAGCTAAAAACAGTTTTGATTGTTAAAGCTGTTAACATTATTTGTACTGGTAAAATTGAGCAGCATAGGAACAGTGCAAGAGAGAAAGTAGAGCTTTTTACTACTTAAACCTATGTTTTAAATATTTTATGGTACAGGAAGATTTTTGCAGTGAAACAACTGGCCCAAAAAAGCTACTGTTTGCTTATTCCTCTGAAACTTCAGCAGCTTAAACCTACTCAAATGTTCCTAATCACTGACGAACTGCTGACCCATTTACTAAGTGAGTAATGATCCCAAATTATATAGCACCACAATAACACACTATAGTTCATTTTTAGATTTTCATTGCACCAGTTCAATTTTCTGAATCTTTTCTTTGAAAGCTGTTTCTCTAAATTTCTTCATCTCTGTAAAAATATCCAGTCATTTCTGCCTACAAGATCCCACTACTTTACCTCATGATGATGGAGAAGATACCGTACCTTAACCTCATTAACTAGATAGCTAATTTCTCTCTGTTTTCGTGGGTTATTATCCATGACCACATTTTTCCTGGGTGTTTTGCAGCCATCGAATAGATGGCTAACTCCCAATAAATTAAAGCCTATAGTGTTAGACTCAAAGTTGTCACATGATGAACACATTATAAACGCTACTGAGTCTAAAAGATCTTTTTCTTCTCCTCTAGAATGTTTAATAGGAGATCATAGTCTCTAACATCCAGAAATGCTCCAAAATCTCCATATTCAGAGTCTTCATTGGCAGTTAACACAGCCCCACAGGAAACACGGCATGTTAGATAACAAGGACTTGGTTTTGAATCTTGTACATGTAGTTCTTTACAATAAACTAATCTGTGATCTACATTTGTTTCAATGTAACATTAGAATAGCTCTCACATTTGTTTTGTATTTACAACTTATGCAAATCTTAAAACTGAAACGTTTATCTCTAAAAAATCCATTTTTTTTCTTCATAAATGAGAAAAAGAAAGGGGTATATAAAAGTTCTTTTAACCTGTAAATGCATGCTTAACTTTTCTGTTGCAATCAAAATAGAAATACGTAGAATAGAAACTCCTTTGGTACTACAGGGTTGCTGATGAGATGGAGGTGGTCAGACATATATTTTTTCCTCCCTTGAAAGTACTGAAGGACTTTATATGGAGAAAAATACATTAAAATCCCACAGATTAGGCTGAACAGAAAAAAGGTAAATGAAGGATTTTGCCAGTCAAATTGGATATCTTCTCTTGGTAGTGATTACTGTTAGTGTTTTTACTAATAAAGTAAAAATTTCAAACACTGAAAATATATCCAGTCAAGTTCAGCTGCCAGTGAATATTAATTTTAGCTTGTGCTAGTGCCTGCTGGAAAAGGAAACATGCTGGTCATTTTGATGGAGGTGTAACTTTACATGGTTCATCAAAAGCTTAGAAAAACTGGCATCATATAAGGACTACTACCTACCAGTCAAGAACATGTATAATGCTGCCTTAGGCTAAATTCTGTTTCTGTTGCAGTGGTTAATAAACACAGGTCTAAGAGTCTTCTTGAATGCTAAACAGAGGACAAAGTAAAGTTGCTGAATTTCATAGCTCTGCAGAAACAAGCCAAATCACCTATGAAAACGACTAGCCTTGTCTTATCAGAACTAGGAACTATAGGATTAGCTGCATGTATTTTTAGTAGTGTTTGTATGGAGCACTTAAGAGCAAGAAGCCCACAAGCCTGATAAATCATCCTTCACGTACAGTGCTAATCAGCGAGGCTATACCTGGGTGAATGGCTGGAGGCAGACTTGAAGTCACTGCATGCCTATTTCTGTCTAAAAAGAGGTGAACAGTGTGACAAGGTGTTCGAGCTGTATTATCTTGGGCATGATGCACCATTAGCATGGTTATGCAGCGTTCAGAGCAAAGCTCTTCATATCTGGCAAGCATGAAACGCAGGCAGAACGACCTTGAGTCCTTCTGCACCTGGATAGGAAGATACGCCTCCTGAGAAATTCCTTTCATTCAGGTTTTAGTAGTATGTTAATATACCTCACACTTCAAAATCATAAGTTTTTTCCCAAAATTTAATTCCAGTGTATTTCATGGAAGGGTTGATAATACCCTGTTTATAGTGAAGTACAGGAAAATTCAGGGCTCTTGTCAATGACAGGCTCCACAGCCAGTTTCTTAGTTAAAAAGGCAGAAGTATTCTCCCATAAAATCTCAAATCATCTTTCTATATTACATAAACAGCTTTGGGTATTAACAGCAGAGAAAATTCTGCCACCTGTTAGATGAGGGAAAGACCTCTGACTCCTGCAGGAGAGTCAGAGCAGGACACCCTACTGAGGGGCAACAGCGGCACATTGCCAGCTACACCCATGAAAACCGTAACATTCCCATTTCGGACTTGGCATGGTAAGCAAAGGAGGAGAAGATTTTCAAAATCTTTGTTTCAAAATGGAAATATTCTTCTAACATTACGTCTGCTTTCTGTATGCAGTATTCCATTACTTACTGGTGGTTATAATAGGAAATCTTTTAATTAAGAACTTCAGTAGTTCACCTTTAACTGCCAATCACTGGATAATTGGCCCTTTTCTAACAGGCACTGCAGCTCAGGTATGCTAAAGTGACTGTTTCTCAGAATAACTTACTGAAACTAAGTTATTTTTGGAACTCATTTATAAGAGAACTTAATTAACTATTCCAGATCGTTAGGGATACTGCATTGCGTTTTTAATCCTCTGACAGGTTCCCCCAGTTATATTAATTCATTGTAATTATTTTCAACTTTCGAGGCAGAAAAGGGTGAGAAAGAAGCGCTGAGCCATTGCTGGCTTTCTGTACAAAGTAGCCAGTACCTCTCTTCCCTGAGAAGAGAGGTAGCTTTGGTGAATTTTATTGTTTCGGCTGCTGCAGCACTATAGCAGAATGTCTTGGGGCAATCAGCTTGAGAGATGATGCACTGTCTTTTGTCCACGGTCGTATGGCAGAACCACTTAAGAGCAGTGACACTACCAGAGCTATTTCATCAGGTGAGAGTGAACAGACTTGCTCACAGAATATAATCCAAGTAATTTGAAAACAGCATCTTTTTGGATAAAATACAGATTTGTTTTGAAACTCCGCTTTACTAACTCAATTTTGATGTATTTCACAAATTCTGGGAGCCAAATCCCACTTTTTTATTTGTGAAAATAACTACTGATGTGTTCATCAAATGGAAGCAAAAATTCCAGTCTCACTAGCAAATGAGGCAGACTTTGGTCCTGCAGTGTCGTATGTAACTTCTATTTCAAACAAATCTGACTTGTAAGTGAAAATTTGTTTTTTGAAAGCTGTAAAACTGAACGCAATAGAACCATCTGCTGAAAAACCCGCAACATTTTATCAGAATTCATTAATAACAGACCTTTGAGAAAACAGGGGACTTCAGAATTATTCTCTTTTCCAGATCTTCTAACAATGCTACTTAGAAGAGAGCTTTACAAGACTTTGAATATTTATTATAAAGCTGTGTGATTAAAGCTACTCATTTTATGGCCTTTCCATTTTCCAAAGCAGTAGAATAACTTATGTACATGATTTTTAATCTTTCCATGTATCAATGTTAAGTATTGTAAATGAGCATCTTTTAAGTGTTCACAACTACTAGCTGAATTATTCCTTCTTCTGATAATTAAAAATAAAAATATTTCATTCAAGCCCAGAAAAGACAGAGGTGATATATGATAAAATACCCCCCTCCTTTTTTTTTTTTTTTTTTTTTTTTAATAAATAAAATACCTTT